>WEIV01030259.1:48615-58810 GCA_013390005.1 Calyptomena viridis
CACCACAGATAATGTAAACATCAGATTTTTAGCTATGGTATTTACAAGCTGTTATTATCATTATTACATTTTGGGGACTACTCTTGCTGTACTCTAACTTATTCTCAAAGCCCTTAAAATTTCACATTAAGAGAAAAATTCTAAAAAACCCAAAGTCAAATCAAATAATTCCCTGACTGATTTCATTAGTCTGTCAGAACATGTAAAAAAATCAGATCACTGGTGCTAAATGTAAACTTCCCGGTACACACGAGTGAAAGATCTAATGCATGATGGGATAAAGAACTGCCAGTCTTGTTAAAAACGGAGGTTAATCTCAACCTCACTGAAGCTAATGGGACTTTCCATTAACTTCTACAGTCTTTGGATCAGGTCCTATAGTTTATTTTTCTCTGTCCTTTTATCTTCTCTCCCTTTCAGATTTGTTTTTCTCCTTTATGTGTTACAAGAGCAGTACTGAGAGCTGAAATGGACAATGCTGAGCTGGCAGTCATTCTCTGGTAATTAGACCGAGTCTCAAACACCTGACCTGCACATCTATGGATATCAAGCACATCTGAGTGCCCAATTACCCAGGAGTATTAAGAAATAGGCTTGGAGGATGGGCAAATGATTTGATTCTTAAACTCTTCTTTAGTTGACACTGTGCATGCTTCTTCTTTAGCACAGCCTAGAAGACCCAAAGAGAGATTGGAGGTCAAATCTTGTCTGAACCATCACATATTGTGAACAATTTCTTCATACTGTTTAGGATCTTTGACCTTTAGAAAGTCTACAGCATTCATAATTATATCTAAAGCAGCTTTGATGGTGTCTTCCTCTATAATGGATTCACAGACATGAATAATACTCCTTAATTTTCAAGTATTTCTTTTTCAAATTAATATTTCAAAGAGAAAAACCCTTATCTTGTTAAGAAGAAGAGTTTTTAGGGTAGTAGCTCTTGCATAGGATGATACAGTTTGGTGGCCTCTCTTGTTAAAAATGTTCTAGTACCCATCTAATGCCCACTTATTTATGGATTTTAGACTAAAAGCTCTTTTTTGCCAGTTTTCTTCACAAGCACTTATCTCAGCATCCTCATTAGATGGTTTTTCTCTTTTCTTTTTTTTCAAGGCCTATCCATGCCCTTGGTACTTTCTTTTGTTCCATTCTGCAAAAGGAATGGCTTTAAAGGATCTCTCTCCATCAGTTTCAACTTTTTTCCTTTGTAATTAGCCTTATTTGAGGAGCAGAAAAGTAGAAGACCAGAGAGAAATAATAATAATAAAAAACCCTAGTGAACAAAGCAGATGATGTTCTTTACTTCAATCATATGCTGTATAGCCTGAGTCAAAGAACTTGCACATTTTTTTTATTCTTTTTAAAATCTGACTCATACAGTACATGTAAGCCAGCTGAGAGAAAATTTTGAAGCTAAAGAACAGGAATGTTTTATTCACCTGGTTATTGTTATTACTGAGAGCTTATTTAAAAGCTATAATTAAAGAAATCTTTTGGAGACAGTATTTTGGAAATCAAAGATATGTTTGCCATTATCTGCTGAGAAGGAATATATTGATAGTGTTAATACACAAGTATGTGAATAAGAACAAATACATGTTAATTGGCAAATTGTATGAAAATTTGAAAAATAAGCACTGAAATAATATATTTGAATTAAAATGGAACCTGAATATGAATTACTGCAGACCAAAGTCTAGAACTATTCATATCACAGCTAAATTTGGTGTCAGTCTTTATTCAAATAATCTGGGAGAGTAATTTCTTTGCTATTCTCTTTCAAACTGAAAAAAATACCCAATACATATTGGCAGTCCTGATAAATCTTAAAACTCTAGAAGGTATTTCATCTTACACAACGCTGGTGGAAATACAAAAATCTGATTTTTTAGTGATTCTGAAACTCAATTGTGAATGGTTTGGAAGAGCCAAAAACAAGAAAAAAGGGCCCCTTTACTACCAAACAGAATGGATTTGAATTCCAACATTTTTACAAATTTTTCTTTAAAAACCAAAGAACATTTGTACTTTCAATATCAGGTCTTGACTTCCCAGGTTTTGTTTTCTCTTTTTGTCTTTTTCCCTTCTTGGTATATAGTTCTTGCAAGACTAGATGGCTAAATGAATGAGCATTTACCACTTGGAACAAAAGCACATTTCAAACTTTAAAAAATAGAACTCTTCCCCCCAAATACTTTCAAGCACTTCAATTAAGAAGATGTACAGATCATCTCTTACTACTAGAAATCTACAGCTGTGAAATTACTACTCTTTTTAGAATATTTTTGAATGACATAAGTATTTTTACTATTAATATCATCTGAATACATATGTGAAATTTACTTTGGCTGCTACCAATAAGTAGAGAAGCTAATTTCATATACTTGAAGATGACTAAATTTGTGTCTTATGTTGAATGTCTTGATCTTATGTTCAGTGTAAAATAAGTTCACCTGAGATAACAGTAATTTCCACAGATATTATAAGATTATCTAATATTTACAATAAAAGAAACAACATATGTGTAAAGCCTTGAATATTTAACTTTTGTTTATATGTCTAACTTCTAATAACTCTAGAGTTATCTAATCTAAACTAAATTTGATGTGTACACAGTTCAGTTAAACATTTCTACTCCTGTTAATTTTACTCACACTACAAGATCTTTTTGAATCTGCAAAACTGAAGAGAAAGAGACATCCTAGCAAGATGATAGACCATTTGTTCTGCTGCTTATGTCAGAACAACCACCTTTTTGATACTCATTCTCTTTAGTTCTAGACAGAATTCTAGTGAAAGTAAAGCATATAATTTGAGAATGATTACTGTATGCTATTGAACCTTAATAAGTATTTTAGTCTGAATTTTGGACAAGGAATTCATGCATTTGTTATCTAAATAGGATCACTCTTCCTCATTTTGCATATCATGAACCCAATCAATCTACCAACACTCTATCAACATGTGTAGGTTCACACTTGCAAAATGGGGGACAATTCATCAGTTTGCATACTCCTACAAACTGCAAGTCAGAAGTGGTTAAACCTCTCACTATTTTATCTCTGTACTTTCTTCCTGTGGTCTCTGCTCATCTACAAAATTGCCTCAAATAATGCATATACATTATACAATCCATGCTTGCAACAGAACTATAAGATTTATTTTGTGGCCTGCATTGTTTAAAGAATACATCTATTTCTGTAAGTAATTTACCACACTACATGCTTAAGACATTTAGATGCACTATATTTTATCAAGTAAAGGACTTTGGTTTTTTTGAAAGGGAAGTGTACTTCTAAATTTCAGTTCATATTTTGCATGCTTCCTTTTATATTTCAGGTTACAAATTGACATTTTCAACTGATCCTCTAGCTGAAGCCGGCTATGGCCTCAATCTGTACAGGAAAGGCAGATAAGCACCACATTTCCAAAATCTATAAATGTGCACCTGTGGTGCTTCACCTGCATGAAGTTTGGCACAGAGAACATCTGGGGGAAAATGAGAAACTGACTCTTGCTCAGGCTAAGGGCAAGTGAAGAGATTTATAGAAGGGAGTTATATTTCCTTCTTTACTTCTTTACTTAAAAATCTCCCACTAACATGCTCAAAAGAACATAAAGCTAATGAAGTTATTTTAACTGCATCCAAATAGAATAAGCATAATTGGATGCAACAAATATTTTCAAAATATTTTCAGTTATACTGCACAATTAAATTTCATTTAGCAGGATGTTGTACAGATTAAAAGTTTTGAAGATAAAGAATTTTTAATGTTTTTCCTTTTCATTTGTACGTAACTTATCTACCTATTAGTGGTAACTTTCTTTGTCTGGCACTAGGTATTTTAAGGGCAAGTGAACATTTCACACAGGAAATCACACCTTCCTATATTTTTAAGAAATCAGACAGAAAAAAAACCTTGAGAGGCAGTTTTCTCAATTGAAGGTT
Source organism: Calyptomena viridis (assembly GCA_013390005.1). NCBI lineage: Eukaryota > Metazoa > Chordata > Aves > Passeriformes > Eurylaimidae > Calyptomena > Calyptomena viridis. The sequence continues at coordinate 52,568 of WEIV01030259.1, forward strand.
TTACCTATGCTCTCAATCTATTCTCTGCCCAGCCTGTATTTGTGCTTGGGATTGTCCCAGGCATAGGACTTTGCATCTGGCCTTGTCAAAATTCATGAGGTTTGCACAGGCCCACCACTCAAGCCTGTCAAAGTCCTTGTGGATGGCATCCCTTCCCTCCACTGTGTCAACTGCCCCAAACAGCTCTGTGCTGTTGGCAAACTTGATGAAGGCACACAATGCCACTGAAAATGTTGCCAAAAAAGAGGTTAGACAGCACTGGTCTCAGTACAGGGCCCAGAGGAACACCAGTCATCACTGGTCTCCACCTGAACTTCAAGCCGCTGACTGCAACACTTTGAATGCCAACTCCTTATACACTGAGTGGTCCATCCATCAAATCCATGTCTCTCCAGTTTAGTGACAAGGATGTCATGCAGGAAGGGGTCAAATACTTGTCAAATGTATCCCGCTTTGAGCAGGAGGCTGGACCCGGTGACCTCTGTAGGCTCCTTCCAAACAACATTTCCATCATTCTGTGATTAAACTGAATGAATCCATACTTTAATTAAGCACAGCCAACTTTTGACTTCATTGCTCATTCACAAATGAGCAATTTTTCATAAAATCTTTCTTCAAATAGCAGAAGCATCTCTGATGGTTCTGAATGTTATTTAAGCAGAAGGACTATCTCTTTTTTCATGGTGAAATATTCTTAAAGAGCAGCCTATCCCCTTGATTACAGGTTTCCATACTAAGCGGAGAAAGAAATCTCTGCACTGACAGACTGTAGAATTGCTTTGGTCCTGCTGTGCAGAACTTGTTTCTTTATGAAAGAACACAAATGTTTTGAGTCTAAAATTTCATTGGCTCAGCTAAACTAGTATCCCCAAACCAAAAGGTTTGGAAGAAGACAGATGAGGCAGAATCAGAACTATAATGAGTGGTAACACACAGATCTCAAAAGTGTCTTGCTATGTTCCTCATGGCTGATGTCAGACTCCTGCTGTTAAAGGCAGCTGGACCTGTAATCCTGTTCATGAACTGATGAAATGTCCCCTTTAAATCAAGCCAGCATACTCTCTCCATTACTATTTTAAAGAGGTTGTTCCAGAGCTCACTCCTCTTAAAGTTTAAATTTCAATGGTGTGCATGCCCAGATTCAATCCCATTTCTTGTGCCTACTGAGATCTTTTGCCACACTCTTCCTCACAGAGATCTACCTGCTACCAAGGGCTGACCAGTGGCAAGAAAATTTGTTTCTTGATACAAAATTAAGGCAAATTTACTTTTGTTTGCAAATAAACAAGAAGTGCTTTGCCACAAGTTCAAAAAGTCAAAACCAAACTCTCTGTGCTTCTCCTAGCACCTCTTTTTCTTTGGATTTACTATGTGAAACAAGACTGTTGGGAATCAGAGAGCAGCAGAAAAGAAAAAAGAAAAAAGAAAAAAGAAAAAAGAAAAAAGAAAAAAGAAAAAAGAAAAAAGAAAAGAAAAAAGAAAAAAAGAAAAAAAGAAAAAAGAAAAAAGAAAAAAAGAAAAAAGAAAATAAAAGAAAAAAGAAAAGAAAAGAAAAGAAAAGAAAAGAAAAGAAAAGAAAAGAAAAGAAAAGAAAAGAAAGAAACCTCCTTCTGAGTTTTGGGTGGATCAGCATCTAGAGGACTTGGCCTCAGCCTCAGCCATGCATGCCAGCTCCCATATCAGCAACACTAATGCTACAACGGCACTCTTAATGCTCCAAATATTGCCAGTAGCCTGAAACCATACACAGCAAACCTTTTGCAGTACGCTCTGAGCTAAAGGCATCCACTGCCTATCTGTTCTCACCAGACTTTACAAATCTTGCAGACACCTAAAAAGGGTTATCTCCAGTCCTCCTCACAGTAAATAAAATATTCTTTAAAAGGCTTTTGGGGATCCTCAGGGCATTCCAGTATTGCCAGGAAGATGCTTTACCCTACCTTGTAGAGAAATACATAACAATGTGCTTTAAAAATTAAAAATTTAGAAGAATCTGAATAATTGCTTCCTGTCAATTTTCCAGGTTGCCATCATGTAATTCAAGAGTGAAGCATCACGAAAAAGTAATTCGGAAATGTCTGTCTAGCCTGTGGAAAAGCAATGTAAAACTGTGTAGAGATCACAATACATAATGAAGTTCACACTTGCTTTGGGTTTGTCCTGAGGAAGGTACAGCAATCCTGACACAATATCTGTCAGTGTTACCAGCTACAATGTTCAGCCCAGTAGCACAGGAGTCTTTTTCCTGTTCAAAGAGGAAAACACGAACTTCAATATTTACAGGGTAATTGTCTCAAAATATTATCAGTTGGTTCTCCTTAAAAATAAATAGTAACTGCTTTATAAGAATTAATGAAAAAGAATGCTATTTTGTAGATGTTCAAACTACAATTCAGAACAAAAAGTCCATAATGAAATTAGTGCTTTTCAGTCTGTTTTCTTAGGTTTGCATAGGCTGTAGTATCAGACCACTCCCTTTTGACCTGATCATAAGAACCAATCAAAGTTAAATTGACCAGGGTCTTATACTTTGATTTGCTCAAATAAGTGCATTTTGTTTTCTGATGTGACCAAAGGGAGCTGTGTCCATAATCGGGGGGAATATATCCCTCTGGTAGAAAGACTACAATTTATTTCAGAACCTTTCTGGTACTTGAAAATAGAACATGCAGGAAAAAGTAAAATGGTAAGACATATTTGATGAAAGTACACATGCACCAAATAAAATGCCATCAAACTTGAAGAGATCTATACACAAAAAAAATCTCTGAAAATTGCGAAGTGCTGCTTGAAAACATTTAGGCAACAAAATTTCTCAGCAAAGCAGCAGTTAAGCAAAGAAGTACATACTGAAAACAAAATATTTTTCCCTAGGATTTTTTGGGGTGATTTTCTTGTTTGTTTGGGTTGGTTGTTTTTTTGTTGTTGTGTTTGTTGTGGTTGGTTTTATTTTGGGTTTGCTTGTTGTGTTTTTCTGTTTGGTTTTATTTTCTTTCCCCAGAAAACAGACTGGTTTTATTTGTTTTTCTGCTCTTAAAAAATCAAGTTAAACTCAAAGCAGATTCACAAAAAATTTCAAAGTATATGGCTTCCTATATCTCAAAGTGAAGGCCATATTCACACTGTGACAAGAACTCTGCACACAGAGCAGTGGAACTTCTGCTATGACTATAATATGAATAACTTCACTATTAACCTGTATAAATGTTAAGGACTGAAGAAAGAACATTGTGCCTAAATAAACATAGAAAAGTGAAAAATTAGAAATTTGAGATAGGAGCCAAATTAGATATTCTCAAGAGTTAAGCATTCTTACAGATCCACTATTGCTTTCACCACTGTTGTCAAGGTCTCTTGATTTACATGGGTAATGAATCTATTAGAGATCATACAGCTATTCCACTAGTTTCATGTATTTTTATACTTTGAAGGAATCATTCTGACTACTGTGGTTGACCTCCTGAGCAAAGAACACTACAGTTCTAAAAAGAAGACTACAGCTCCCAGATACAGGAGACACAGCAAAAAAATATGAACATTTTGATTGGAAAAGTGGCTGATGCTGACTCCACTGTTTGGCTTGTTAAAAACTGGACCATGCTGGTCATTTTAATTTGTCTTGCTTTCACTTTTAGCTTCTGAATCTTGTAATGTATTTTGCTAATGGGTGCATATAGCATGAATCATCACACACCTTCTCCTACTGCATGCTGGTGAGGACCAATCCTCATCCAAGTTGTCTTATCCTGATAAGCTAAATGCATAATGTATTTATAACTATCACTATAAAACAGGTATTGTTAATGTCAAATATGTATATTACTTTTAAAATTCCCTTTCAAATCCTAACGTAAAAAAGTACTGACAATTAAAATGGACACAAACTATTTTGATTCTCCATCACACTTCCTCTTTCCTTCCTTCCAATCTTTAACCTGGCTTCCTGCTTTTTTTTTTAACAATGCCATGAGCAATGCCACAACAGTGATGTTACCTCTGTAATAACTCTGTAATTCTCTGTTCATGTTCATTATCCAGATACTAAAATGGCCAACAGTGTTGCACAGAAGAGTTGTATTAAAGAATTGTGGTAGATGTCCAGACAATACATTTTAAAATTGTAAAATATATGGAGGACTTAACCAAATGCACTGGAAAATTTGGCAGATCTTGGCTTTAGCTATTAATCCTGTTTTATGTAAAACAAGAGAAATATAATCAAAGAACATTCTTCAATTCTAGATCCCTGATAGTATGGTAATATATTAAAGCTATTTATTTTCAACTTTCATTTTATTTAATTTCTGCCTGGCAATACTTTTATCAGACAACAAGCAGGAGGAGATTTCCCAGAAGTCAGCGCAAGTCTGACTACAGGTCAGATTTTCCCCACAGATATTCACACACAATCTGGCTGTACCATGTATGCCTCACTTTGAAACAAAACCTTTTAGAATATATTCTACCTCTTAACAAGCCTAAACACCTAAAAATTCAGAAACAACACTTGTGAATCAGTATGAGTGTTATGAAGAGTTTAAAATGCATTACAAAAATTCTTAAAATTGTAAGAGTAAAATGTTTTGAATAAGTTGCACTTTTAGAGCAATATTCAACTCTTAACTTTGGTGGTTTGGATATCACTATTTACATGACATGGATCAGTTTCAGGAAAGAAAAATTCAGATTAAAAGAAAGAAAAAAAAAGAGGAGAGAACTACTCCTCACTGACCAAAGAGACTGGCAGTAGCCCTTTTAATCATCTCAAGAGCTGTGTGATACTCTGATGAACTTGTAAGTCATTTATTACTCTTCTTCACTCCTTGCTGAACCTGCCTCCTTTGCTCCTCTCTTTTTTATCCTCTAGACACATATGAACAAATAGCTTTCTTCTAATTTGCAGAAATAGGATAGTGAAAGTTTGAGAGCTCTGCCTTTAGGGAACCAAAGAGGCAAAACATTGTTTCCACCTTTTCCCATTGCTCTCCCAGGGCACAGCACTCCTGACTTCAATGCAACATCACCAGGATTTGTGCACAAGCCTAGCAAGCACACCCGTTAGTTATACTCAAGAGAGTATTACTGAGCCTTTTCTCTAGGTTCTATGTACTAATTCAACATAAAACCACAGTTTTGATTAGATCAAATAAAACATTTCTGCTCAAGCAGTCCTTTCAAAAAGCCAGGAGACTTCCTCCACAGCAGCACAGTCTTTCTGTACGGGTAGCTGAGGCTCCCTCTTCGGTTTCATATCCTGTCATCTGCGTCCCTGGGGTGCCTTGATATGTCTGAAGTTCTTCCCTACCATCTCCCTCACCTTTATTGGCTCTTCATCCCAACACTACACAACCGCCTGATCCTCTTCGGCTTCCCACAGAGCATTCCCCAGCCCCAAGGTGCCATGAACATGTCTTAGGATAATGATCCCTCCTTATGTATTTGCAGAAAATGCTTCCGAGAAATAATGAACCCTGAATTTATCATTTCCTCCAGTCTATCTGAAGTCCGGTTTTAGCCAAGTCTAATGACAAAAAATCTCCTCCAGAATCATTAAGCAAGTACTAAATTTAGACTTTTAGTTCAATAATGGAAACCCTGAATTCCCACTTATGCTGCAAGCCTGATTGCTCAGCCAGTAAGACTCCTATCTTTATATCTGTTAACTCTATCTTTTTTATATTTTGCTGTTTGTTTTGGGACACAAAAGTAAATATTTGAAGTGCTCCAGCACAGTATGGATAATTGTATCAGTGGGAGCTACAGGCATACTGGTGGTAGTGAAGACAATCTCTTAAAAGGGATGCTTTTTAAACTGGAGAATACATCCACCACCAGCAATTCCAAAACCTGATGAACTGAAAGAAAGAAAGAGGAAAATTTACACAAAATTCGCTTTTATGGAATACAACATGAAACACTGGCTTAGTTATCCTCTTTGACTAACCTGAGATCCACTTATTTAATTTATTAGACATTTGGAATTGCACACAGAAATAAAAAAGGANNAGTTCTTCCTGAGCTAACATAACATAAAGTTTTTAATGTCTAATTTTGAACTCTACCTTTCGGCTTTAGCAGACCTGAAGACAGAGCTTGACAAACTGGAGTATTTATCCAGACAAAAATAGCCACTCAGCTGTGCTTTAGTGCCATTTTCTGTCACACCAGCATGACAGCACTAAGTGTTTAGTTCAAATAAGTGGTTCCACGTCCTCTGTTAATACAACATGGTTCCAGCATTCT
>WEIV01030259.1:61546-77747 GCA_013390005.1 Calyptomena viridis
AGCAAGTCTCACAGAACCACCATTGTCGCTGGATTTTGGGTATACTTTCCAAAGTTCTGTTAGCACATACAGCACAAATATTTCATGTCAAAAAGGTAAGACCAGACATAATGAGATAAAAAGTCACTCTCATTCAAATGCAACCATTTGAAATGGTAAATCTATGAAAATATTGCACGCTTATTCAAACTAGAAGGTTCATATATTACTGATTTTATGATGCCAAATATTTTCTGCCAAATGCCTTAACCATTCTTTTCTTCCTCTTTCTCTGCATCTCTCCTCCTGTATAAAAAAAAATATCTCAGCCTTCTAAATTTTACAAAATCTCAAAATGTTTCATATAATTAAATGGAAAATATAGTAAGAAGAAAAATTGAGCCACCTTCCACCAGACACATTTTTTTCCTGTGCTGCTATTCAAAACAAATTGCCTAGTTACTTTAATCATCTTTTTTCCAAAGATGTGATATCCCTGGACAAGCCCATAAAATATGTCCTAAGGCACCTTCTTTACCAAAAGGTTTTTCCATGAGCTTTGCTAACCAGCTGCATGCAGCTCACTGGTTTTTGTAATAATTTACAATTAAACTTTGATAGGAAGTCCAGACACTTTGGCAATTTATCTATAAAGAATCCAAATTACTTTAAAAAAAAATTATGGTATACATTGCAAACACAAAATGACTGATGAGATTACATAACATCTCTGATGACTGTGAAGGTTTCCGTTAAAGTTTTTCTGTGAGCAATAATGAGTCAAACTGAAACTATCACCAAAATAGGGTTAAATGAGAAAACATCATCCGTGCATTTATGCTGACAGACAGCCACGGTCTAAACTCACCAGGGTGCATAAAATGTTCACTCTCCTTACCAACACAGCATATTCTGATTTACATTAAGAGGCTTGAAAGCAAAGACCAGGACCTTTATCAGAGTACTTAAGTTACTCCTCAGACCAGTCTCCTGCAATGTTTTCCCAAAGAACTACATGTTACTAGCTTCCCTCTTTGGGAAGTAGAAAGTCCTAAAATCTCATCTCTCCATTCTGTAACTTCATGTTGCTTATTTGTTTGGTGGACTGACATGGCAGTTGGAACAAATACTCTTGTTGGGTTTAGAGGATCTATGAAGCTACAGAAGGAGAGGAGAACTTGTCAGAAAAATGAAGTGGTTGCCTGGTCGTTCTGGCAAAGCACACTGAGGTGCTGAACTGTGAAGGGAAGGTCTTAAAAGCACTGACAACATGCCATGGTCAAGCAATGTTTCACTTAATACTAGTTTTTGCAACTTCATCAACACTGTGGCCTTGGCATGTTCTACAGTTTTGATTAACTGCTGGTAAATGTAACAGCTTCGAGGAGATTAGGTTTTGCTGTTCACAGGGTTTTTTGCAAAACACACTAAACATATAATATCTTTCATAAATTAAGACACTTCAGCAATAAATAGGAACACTTCCAGAATACATTTAACAGTGTGTGAAAACAACTGAATGCTAATGCTTGATCAAGCCAGCAATTGCCTCTGTTTTCCTCTTCAGCTGAGTAGAAGGCCTTGCTGGAGTGGGACTGGGGAAGAATCTGTGCAGCCACCCCAAAACCCAGAGTTGTCTCACCACACTAATACTGCTTGGGTACAGGTTCCACATGATTTCTTTAAAGTGATTGGTAGTAAGAGCTGTGTAATACCCTGGTGAAGTCATTTATTGCTCTTCTTTGTTCCCTGCTGAACCTGCCTCCTCTGTTTCTCTCTTTCTTGTCCTCTAGACACACAATTTTCACATTAGAGAAGCCATCTTCATAGGGCCATTCTTATTTCTTGCTGAGGAAGGACAATCCCTTGGCAAATATGGGACAGTTGCATCAGAAATACGACATTAAAAAAAAAGGCACTTATTGTTAAAAGATAGTATGGCATAAAAGCCAACTGTGTTAAAAACTGTCTGGAATGTTTGAATTCAGATTTTCAGAAAACTCTAAAATAATTATATCTGCCCTTAAGCCACTTGACTGAGGACAGCTGCAAACATCAAGCACAGTGAGTGTGTAGGGACACTTTTCAAAGCCTGTGACTGTGAAGAGTAGACCACTGGGTATTGTCACTCACAGGCAGGAGGCAAATAAAGTCTGACCCTGCTTAAGAGGGAAAGAAAGAATCTAAAGACAGTTGCTAAAGGTAGGCAGAGTCTACCCTGCTGTTGGACTTCCTAAAACAACAGTGTTGTCAGAGCTCCTTCCCAAGGAATCCAGAAAGGTGCCTTAACACCGTGAGAGAATCAATTCCACCACAGGAATTGTGATGGCATACAGAGTACCTGAATGGTAACTTTGTCCCATTGCTACTGGAAAAACTGAATTCTGGGCCAAGGTAAACTGACATGGCACAAGTGAAGGAAGTTTGCTCTTATAGTACAAAACCAACCAATTCGAAGCCAAGCTCAGTAAGTCAAAAAGAATGTGTCCATTTTTATCTCCATACCTGAATGTAATTGTTGTAGTAGTTTTTCTTCTGCATGAACTTCAGATTAGAAATTCCATACACTGCACCTCATATGCAGACTTCATTCAACCTTGACACCTGAATGATCATTTCCTAGACTGCTTACAGGGATTTCTTTTTTGATTTATAAATACAACTAATAGGTTTACTTTTTCCTTTTGCAATATACTAATTTATGTTTAGAAGAAACAGTACCTATGCCACCAAATGCACATGCACATTTGGAAACATTTGGGGTTGTTTAAGGTATTCTTAATTTTACACATGTTTTCAAGAACAGGAGGTTAATTTAAGAACTTATTTGAAAGGCATTTACCTGGTGATGTGGTTGCTGCTGCAGTTTCAAGACAGTGAAATTAAGGTGGGAAAACAAAAAGCAAAAATTATCATTAATAAACATACCCACTTTATTTTGCGGTTTATATTTCTACATTCTAGGTTTGAGCAGGTTTAAGGGATCTGAATCTTCTGAGAATCTCTCCTCTAAGAGACTTGTGTTGGTGTGCACTTCTGGATGTTGCAAAATATCCAGTGCTGCTTGAAAGGGAGAAGATAGTTTTTTCCAGGCAAAATGGAATTCAGTTTTATAAGCTTTATCAGGAAATTTTCCAGGTAATATTAAAATATCAAGCATTTTAACATGAAGAATACAAGAACTTTCCTTTCAAATTTACTTTTTGAAGTAAATTTTTGGGTCAAAATTACTTTTAACATTTATAATAAGAAATGGACAGAAATTTATTAATTTTTAGCTAAAATTTAGCAACATTCTTTAAAGCTTTCTGTATTTCACACAGATTATACAAATCTTAAATAAAACACCATATCTATCCTACACACTGTAATAGTTTTACCTATTTCCCATGGACACTTTTGTCATAATTCATCATCAATTTTGCAGGAAAATAACTCGCTCTCTCTTAATCTCAATTTTTTCCTCTAAGATGTGCAACACCAATATTAACACTCCAGGAATGAGCCTAGTTCTTATAAAATAGTAAGAGGGGAAAAAAAGTCCTTTGTTGAGTTTTTCCTGGAAATTACAAAAGAGAAAAAAACCACCACCACACAAAACAATTACCCTTCTAAATGGATTTGAACAATCTGGAGATGTGTTAGTTGAAAACAAGGGAGCATTCCTGGTTCTCTAGTAATTTTAATGGTAAAATGACCTAGGTATGCCCCCATACAAGCCAAATACTGAATTCTTCATCACCACTATCAACATAAGAGGAGACCTAAAACTTGACATTGACACATACAATATCTGGTAGTCCAGAAATCAATAAGAGCAGTGACCTGCTTTCAAATGAAAAGCAGGAAGAATCTCTCCCAAAGGCCCTAATGTCTATATGGCCTTCCGACTAACCACCAATATACAAGAAAAATGTAGAAGCTTCAAACACGACTATGGAATGGACAGAAGTTAAAAAACTTGTTTTAAGCAAGTATGATTTAGGTTTATATATACTACAAGTTGGACTTTGTCATACTGCAGAAGTCAGAAGTGGTCTGAAGTAAATGACAGAGAAGAGAGAAACAGAATAAAAAAGTGTCAAGAAGAGTCTATGGCAAAACCACCTAGTCAGAAGAGCACAGCACTTACAAAATTACAGTAGCCTTCTGACTAGTGTGTGAAAAGCTAGGAGGGTATTTCTGATGTACATCAAACACAGTAAAAGCTGAAGCGAGACCTCAAAGCTCTTTCTCTTTCCTGAAACAGGATATGAATTTAATTATGCAGAAATGGAACTGGTGTGTGCATTTCTTCTTCTTCTGAGGGTCTTGCAGATCCTTCCTAGAAAAACTCTTGCTTTACAGTAGCACAGCTTCTAACTCCAATAGGTTTAAATCTGCTTGTGCTTACTGCTCTCCCATCACTGCAGACTCCTGCTCCTCCCTGAGTCAGAGTGAATGCACCTCTGTAAAAAAATAACTATTTTAACAATATGCTCATCCTTTCTCAGGGCTTATTGCCAATTTCAAGAGCCTAATTGCTGTCATGAGCTGTGAAGAATATACTATATCCAAACTATAACCGTAATGAAAAACTACCATTTTCCCCTCTCCATTTCTCTCCTATTTCAGCATCCGATTTTCTGCCTTGCTAATGGAAGTGTCTGTTGTGGAGTATTTTTCCTTTACAACAAAACCAAAAACATTCTTGGTTTCCAGCATGATTGTTACAAATCAACACCGATTTTGACTTCATATCTGACATTAGCATTGCTTTTTAAAACAAACTTCATGGTTTCTCAGCAGTAGGATCACATTTCTTTAACGTTTATTGACAGGCAGGTCAGTAGCCAGTGATTTTTTTTAAATGACTGTATTCTTTTGTTCTCTTTGCAGTACCAGCAAGGACTTGAATGACAGAAAGTTCATTTTTCTCCGAATGAATATCTGATTAGAGTAGCCCATGCTTTACCCCCCTTTGGGAGACATGCTGTCAGCCAGCAAAGCCATGGTGGTCGTGGTAACTGTCACTGCATATCCAACAGCTGCTCTGTTACACATTCCCTAACCTGGCAAGAACCACGCTGCTGAGATTCTGTGGCTTTTCCCCACCCTGGCTCTGTGCTGCCCTAGCCCTGTACCTCCAGCAGGCAGGCTGGCCACCAGCTCTGCCTGCAGCTGCTTCTCACCCTCCCAGTGCTGCTTCACTACAGCACACCTCCCCAAGGGGCCTTCTGGAGCAGACCCTGGTGACTGAGTGTCACCCCTGTCAAGGAACCAGAGCTCCTCAGCTGGAGGCCTGCAGCGCCCTAACCTGGTTGGTACTCACAATTTGTACATGGTGGTACACTGGGGGGCTTTTGCTGTACCAATGGCATGAAGTTCTGAGAGGAAAAATACGCTGAAGTGAACATTTTGGATTGTTTACATTCAAAGCAGAACATGGCTTGATGAACAGAAAGTCAATCGAATGGACAACGTACGTTCCCCTAATACCGAAAGAATTACGTTTGGGCAGTTGCCACACTCTAGGTGAGTCTTAGCTCATGGGGAACTTGGGCTGTGTAACACAGAATTCAATGCTAATTACATGCAATAGATCAATGTCCTAATTATAATCTGGATAGTAATTTTGGTTTAATGTTAAAGAGTTCAGAATGATATTTCAATTATACAAAGCTAGGTACTGTAATATTTTCTTTGGAACAGTCCTTTACATTTTGATCTTTGTTGAAGATGCAATTAGAACATAAATGGAGCTTAAACTGCCATCAAAACCAGTTAAACGATCCTAGAGGCACTCTGGTTGCAATAATGCCAGATGTCCTAATTAGGATTGTATTCTATATCTCTTACATATGAGTAGCTCTGTCTTCCATAATGAAATCTAGAACTGAAATCAATATGAGACATTCTTAAACATGATGCACAGAGCTTAAAAAAATTAAATTCAGAATTTCTCCTAATTTTTTTTGGCTAACAAAATTTTGAGTCAATTCAAAGAATATGAGAAGTGAATTACAATGGTACTTATTTATTTTCAGTTATATTATTAACAGCTGCCATCATTTTTCTTCAAGTGCAAATGCATTTAAATACTTCACAATGCATATACAATATTTTTAACGACATTCCAGGTTATTAATTTCTTTTTATGGCAAGTTAACATGTAAATGTTTGAGCAAGAAGCATAACAAGAAAGGTGTATGAAGCACCTGTTAAAGACCCAATAAAAACACACTAAGAAGAAAAAACTGTGATTCTCTAAAGGTGCTATGATTTCTCCAGCTAAGTGGGCTGTCTCCATTTTGCTAAGATTTCCTAGCTGAGGAAATCAATACCAACCTATGCAAATGTGCATGTCTTAAAACTTTCTTTGCTAAACAGGGAGAAAGGACCCTCAGAACCAACTTTTATTTCTGTAGATGCCAGCACAGCATATAGCAGAGCCAAGTGAAAAAGAATTATTCTTACATTCCAAATGCAATGTTTCTTTAGAACACAAGGGTTAAAATCTTGTTGTTACTTCTAATCTGCTGTTCCATATCAGAAAATGATGAAATTCAAACTTCAGCTTCCTCTTTCTACAGATTATCCCAGCATGGGAATTGATTCATCACACACTGAAATCAACTTTTTGGTACTTAACTGAATATAAATTATGATACCGAGGCAGATTTACATGTTTGTGTGGTAGAGCACAATGCTCATGAAAAAAAAAAACCAACAAAAAACCAGTTGATTTACCCACTACAGTGGATTCAGTTACATTTCCAAATACCCACAAAGTAAAACACAGAAAGATTGGGAGGACAGGCATTTTAATTGTTTTCTCTGCTTTTCTACTTCTCTATGCTAATTTACATAATTGTTAATTTTAAAAAGGATCATTTTCTGTTTGTTTCAAGCCTTTGAATTAGCAGAAATACCAAATTTGCTCTCCCACAATTTCGTTGTAGAAGTTCTGGGAAATCTCAGAGTTACTAAAAGTTTAGAGCACCGAATATTATTTTCTCTAAAATGCGAATTAGTTGCTGAAATGAAATAAAAAGTGTTATAAAAAGTGGGGTAAAAAAACCTCCAAGAAACAATGAATTTGAAATAACCCGACCAAAACCCCCTGCTTTTCTGAGTTGATTAACACTTAGCCCCAGTTATGCAAAAACATAACAGAAAGTTAAACCTGAGTTACACTTTCCTTTGACACACCACCATTCAATCACGTCTTCCTTGATGCTAGGCTCCTTCCTAATTCTACAGGATAAGTAGGAAAGATAATTAAATACCTATATATATATAGTACTTATACTGCATTTCACACCTATCACATATGTATAATAGTAACAAACATGCAGTAGATGTCTTCATACCAAATATGACATTTGTAATGTCTTCTTGCTCTCTTTGCCCTTATCCAGTTCTGCTTGTTACTCCTTTCAATTGTTTATACTGTGAGATTTTTGGAACAGATATGCAGACAATGCCTGAAAAAGCAGGCCTGAAACCCTGATACTGATGTTAATAATTCACAATGATTAGACTAATGCTGGAGATAGGTAAATAATAAAAATAATAAAATCTTCAGTCCCAAATTGCAGGTTATTAGAAAGAGTTGAGAAAATACAGGATACATATTAAATACTTATTTAACTGGAGAGCAAAGAGATGAACTTTGAAATCTTGAATCGTAGTATCTGTATTCAACTCCCAGTTTCAGTTTGCCCTAAATGAAAACCATCACCATTGTCACATTACATTATCATTTCAGAAATGTCTAGCACTTTCAACATCTTCTAAGATTTCACTATCTTTGCCAAAGGTTTCCACTGTGTATCCATTTCTATATCCAGCTTCATTACATTACACAGCCTCATCTACTTCTCAGTTGTGAATAAAGGTTGAACATTTGTTGTAAAGTAAAGGAGATGGTTAATTAAATGCTTTGCAGCAAAGAATTTGAATGTAGAAGCTGTGAGGCCCTTAAGGCCTTCTAAATACAACTGGAATCAATGGAATAAATCCTTTGAGTTTTCATTTGGATTCTATGTATTATAACATTCACATTAGTCAGCCAAAAAAATATCTCACGGTTCTACAGACAATAGTTGATGTTTTGTTTGCCACAACCCTTGCTGCATGACCACCAACCAGCCACCAGAACTGGAGTTGCACAAAGCCTGTATTACTTATGGATGTACATATCTCAGTAAGGTAGATTATTAGGAACACACTAGAATCACAGTCCAGGGAAATACATGTCAAGAGCTGAGTTTTCAAATTAGATCTCCCTTCCCTGCATGCAGTGCTCTCTTAACACTGAAATGAACGTGAGTAGATGAAAGTACAGCAGCTATAAAACCACATTTAGCAACATAAAAATGATTAGAAATGGAGAGGAGAATAGAAATAACATTTGTTTGCAGCTACAATGAGGATTTATTTCTCAACTCAAAAATATGTGACATGATCATTTCAATGTCTTCACCAATAAGTCTCTTGTACTTACAAACAGGCAAATGCTTAACTGCACAACATAGATAAGATGGGAACTAAGAAGTTGATTTCCAAAGTAAGGCATGAACACAGGGAAGCACATAAAACTTTTTTCCCCTACTGAACTTCAAGTTATGGACTATTACGACTGCCAATACTTCCTCTTTACAACATCCATATATATCAGTAAGTAAAACCACAGAATCAGTGCTGGTCAGTTGAGTCTCCTTAGCAGAATAGTGTTAAAGTCAGATTGAATTTTCCAGACTGGTGAGTATGAAGAAGATGAGTGTTCAGCATTATTATTGCTGCATCACTCTTATGCACCTAAAAACCAAAGGGAAGGGAAAAGCTTTCACAAAAAAACCCACGCTGTCATGGTAGAAAGGCATCTCTCTCTACTCACATTCTACTTATCAGTCTTTAAGCGTCAAGTTTAAATTAGAAACAAGTACAGGGAATATATTTAATTACTGTAAATTTTAAGGAAAATAAATCCCCCTGCCTCAGATTGTTTTTGATATTTTATGGAGAAGGAGACAAATAACCACAGACTTTAACAATTTAAACTAAGGAGGTATGCAAATACAACACTGTAGATAATTATGTAACACCATCCTACTGTAAATTTGTGTATGGGTAGCTATGAGGATTTACTATAAGTCAAATACAGAGAACTTGATGCATGCAAAAAGAAGCCGTCTGCTGCCAGAAAGATGTTTTTAGACAGCACTAGTATCACATTCAGCAATGACATTTTTCTCTTTCATTTCTGTATCCTTCTCTACATATGTTAATAAGTAGCTTTATCTTCTGCCCTGATGACTCAGATCTTATGATTTCCAATTACTTCAACACGAATGCAAAAGTTTGGACTGTACTTAGACCTAATTTCCTGAACTAAGACTAGTGTTACAATTTCAAGTGATCTCAATGGACTATAAATTGAGGAGCTTGATCTTCAGATCTCTACCATTAGCATTCCCCCACAATGCCAGGCAAACTGCTTGAGCTCTTTGTGCTGTTGTTTCCCTATCTCTGGGACTTCTTGTGGTTTAGAGATGAAAGAAGCAACTACTGCAGTTGAACCTGAAGGCAGAATGGTGATCCCATGTTACAGGGTGGTGTGCCCTACGAAAAGCAAACATTTCCAGAACTAAAAAAACAGACAATGATTCTTAAGAGGATCAACCAGCAGTTAAGAGGATTTGTGTCTCTAAGCGGGGATTTACTACACAAAATGAGTATGTACAAACAAGACTAGCACTCAAACAGGACTGACTACGTAGTGCGTTTCGGTTATTAAAGGCTTACTCTTTCTTTTTGTGTACATGAAATACAACTGACACTAAGGACGGAGCTGTAACTCCCGTCTGTGTTACGGAATGGATTTGAAATTACCTTAAAACTTCGGGGCTTGCCTCCATAGACACACTCTCTCCTGTGGCACAAACCTCTCCCAACAAATAAAAACCAGACCAAGGAGGAATGATTAGGAAATGTCCAGGCTGGTACTAATGGCAAGACAGCAGGAGGCTTCTCGTGCCAGCTCACATACTTAGAAGACTGCACCACATAGTGGTTACAGTGACCCAGAAGCCACATTGAATCCTTTCCTTTTAAACATTTTTCAGCAAGGACTAGCCCTTCTCCGTGTGGCATGTAAAAAAATGGGAAAGGATAAAGGAAGAGAATGGCTAAGTAACTTTTCAAAGAAAATCACAAAGAGAAGGAAAACTTGTGACTATGTGCAGAGTTGCAAGGAGAGAAAACAAAAATCCAAAGCTTCGGTAGTGGCTGAAATAAGTTTTGAAACCTTCAACGCCAATGACAGTCACCCTATAATTGTTGCGAGTGTATTCAGACATCAAAGCATTCTGACAATAGTCTGAAAATTAATTGTTCTTGTAAGCAAGGTAAATCAAACAATGAAAGTTTATAGTCTGCTTTGTTTTGGTGGCAAACC
Organism: Calyptomena viridis; assembly: GCA_013390005.1. Classification (NCBI taxonomy): domain Eukaryota; kingdom Metazoa; phylum Chordata; class Aves; order Passeriformes; family Eurylaimidae; genus Calyptomena; species Calyptomena viridis. Next base: position 71,967 of record WEIV01030259.1, read on the forward strand.
TTCCCTTGCTTTTACACTATTGAACTCCGATTATTTGAAAATCTTGGTGCCTGTCAAGTGATTTACCTCTGGTAGATCATATAGTTTATTACTTTGGGGTACATCTGAGTCTGTTGAGATAAATTAGAAATTTTTGAGGAAATAAAAGCCAGCAAAAAATTGTGTTCTTGTGTGTAGACTTTAAAAAAGGAACTGAAGTGTTTTGCACTCTGCCAATCACATGTAGTGGTGCTCGTAAACGTAATTATTATTTGATGGACTTTTTCTACTCGAGCAGATGGCCAGCTCCATATATACTACTTCAATGACGTCTTGCTAGAAAGACAACAAATTTTGGTAGTCACCCTGATCAGATGGTTCCAACTGCTCTGAAACATGAGTGGAAAGGCCAGACCCATGAAGGGAAAGGTTTCCTTCTTGGTGAAGTGGTAAGAGACATGTCCCAGGACTTGAGATAGGCACTGCCACCACAGATCTTGCCACCTAGAACATTCCAGTTGTAGTTCTTCTAGAGGGAGAGAGAGACCAAGGCAACACAGCGCTAGTGCCTGTACTGTGAAGATACTACAGAAGTCTCACACCAGTTCTGTGAGACTTGACAGGCTCAGAGGTCTGCAAGATACTAATATCCAGACCAAGCAGAATTAGAGATGAATAAACAGGACAGAAGTAGTTCAACATGCCTTAAGGTATCACTACAGTAACAGATTCTGTTGCAAAGACCTATCCTTAAACAGGCATACGGATGCATTTAATTTTATGGAGAAATAAACAAAATGCTGCAACTTGCACAACAAAAAGACCCTACAAACTCCCTCTTCATGTTTTTCCCGCTTCTGGAAGACATGTCAATGGTAATTGCAGATGGTAAATGCAAATAAGGCCCTGAACAACTTTGCAGTGGCTTTTGTAAGGGTCTGCTCCCTTAAGAAAAGAAGGAAATGTTTCTTTGGTTCTAAATATTCTCATTTAAAACTCCCCCACATCTCGCACCTGTGGGTGAATGTATTTCACATGGGTAAGCTTAGAAAAGAATCACAGCCTTTTACTGGAAGTTATATTTCATGAAACAAGATCAAAAATGTCAACAGCTAAAATGTAGAAGAGGTTTTGCTATTTGAAAATATGGCTTTGAACTCATTTGAGCAAGGCTATTGTTTAAAAAAACCCAAGTCACACCTGTGTGCAGACAGATAGGCTCCCTTTATCTGGTAAGAGCAAGGTGTGGAGACACGTGGGATAGATAATTAATCTCTATTGCTATCTATAGTTTCATTGTTAACACTGTCTTGGTTGAAGTGTGAAAATATGTTCACACTTTTGAAAATGGGCGATTAACTAATCAAATGACAATATGAATCTTAGGAACACAGAAATTACTGTTACCCAACACTACTTCTGACTATATTGTTTTTTTAAATTTTATAAAAAAAACATTGTCTTGGGTGTCTTTCAAGGGAAGCTACCACACCTTCCCCACTGCAGCAATCTGTGCAGAAATTGTGATCACCATCACCAGTCTATTTTCCCTAGTCCACCTATGTGGCAGTGTATTTCATGGTTTTATATGTATTTGTCAAGTTCCCTGTACAGTTCTGTTATCCCCTGGTTATAACTATTTGTAAGTGGACTGCCCCAGTCTCTCCTTCCTCTACTCCCACTCAGTTTCCTCCAAAATCAATATCCCCTCCCATAATTGTATCCCCCTTCAGGCCCCTCCTTCCCAATCCCATATTTGTACCCCGACTCCTCCCCTCCTTCTAGACCTTTCCCTGTCCATCCAAGTCACTCGGTCCCTGATAGGCTTGAGTAGGAGGCCTCTGGCTTCTACTCCTGTCTGTCATCCCCAAACCCTGCCTTCCCTAGACCCTGATTGGTGCCTTCCCTTTCCCCGCCCCTCAGTTGTGCACCCTATAAAGGTCCATGCTCAGAGCTGCTGAGGGCTCTCCTGAGTTGGCTTTCCTTGGGGTTGGACCCCCAATAAACTGTTCTCTGTTGCACCCAACTCCTGAGAGTCATCTCCTGCTTTCTTCGACGGGCAGTAACCTTAGGTCCTCCTCCTGGAGCTCTAGTTCGGGTCAGGAGAACTAACCACACCCAAGAAGCCCCTTGCGGGGTGTGTGGCAGGGCGTGCCGCCCAGCCAGCAGCTCCTGAGTCACCAGGCTGCCCGACCTCTCCTGTGGAGGGGTGTTTGGCTGCCTGGTGCCCAAACACCTGTCACGTTGCCCCTTGGCGTGGCTGCCCGCTAGCCTGGGCTCGGATAAGGATTCGCAAGTGCAGCTACCCGGGGAGGCACCGTGGCACACCTAGTATTTTGTCCTTGGGGAATTAATTGCAAGGAACATTTTCCTTGTATAGACAAGTTCCAAGAAAGTGTAACAGAGAGATGACATAAGCAGCACTGAACAATCAGGAGCAGTAAGCAGTAGACATTGTCCTGTTAAGGCCCTGTAACAGTTCTGTGTATTAAGCACTACTGCTCTTACCTCAATACCCCAAGAGATGTCCCAGTTAAGCAAGTTTACTGGATGTCAGTTAAATGAAGCATATGGTACTAACTGGTATGAAGTGCTACACAGCAAAAGCCCCAAACATTTCAGCACAACTTCACAGGGCTGCCCACCTTGTGCAAGATTCATATGAAAAAAGATTTTACTAAACACAAATTGCATACTCCACATGTCATTTCAAAATTCTCTCTTGGGATAACATACAAGTTAGATGTCGTGTTTAAGGAAGACCCACTTTGCACCTTTTTTTCCTTAATGACACCAACCCTCCGTACCCTTGGATGCTTCTACAAGGTGAGGTGCACTTCCACATTAATGCAAGAAGAAAATCTATCTTTTCTCCATATAGGTTGATGAGCTTATTAACATAAAGACTGCATGTAAAAGCAAGCAGAACGTGTATTTATGAAGTGTTTTGCTTTTTAATCTATGCTACTAAACTTCTTGATATGGTTTTTAACACCTCGTATCTCTAACACAGTGACTTCCTCCTTTCTCATCACGAAAACTGTTCTGCTTGTATTCATTTGAATTGCTGTAAGAAAATAATTTTCCTGTGTTACTGATCAGCCACTGTGCCACCTCCTGGGATCATTGCACCGACTCCCACATCAGACACAAGCTATTTATCTTAGCTTAAAGCACTTTGTGGACAGCTTCTATCTTATTGTCTTATTTATGCCGTTCCTGCTCTGTACAATGTCAGCCTCATTTACTTACCTGTCAAGATGACACTTTCTCCAATACTTTCTCATTTCCAATAATTTCTAATAGCCCCAAATACCACAAGACTATTATCAGACCCACAGCTGCATATGTCCTCACTCAAAAACTATTTCTGACCCTCAAATCTCCATAATAAAGTCGTTCTATCAATTTTTTTCCTTTGTGATTGTCCTTATTTCCTCAAGATGTGTCTTACTCCCTTGCAGTTTTTAGCATTCTTCATTTTTCTTCTGTCAGACTTCGAAATAAGCAGCACTGGGAATAAGACTTGCAGAAAAATTCTGTTTCTGCTCTCCAGGCCTGCTACAGGAAGAAGCAGCAGGAAAAGTTATAAAGTTATTGAACTTTTCTTTTTGTGTGTACTGTCTTCATCAAAGAAAGTTCTGTCTAGCCTAGTATCCTGTGCCTAAAACTGATCAAATTAACACAACACACAGAGCTGAGTTGAAGAGCCAAGAGTTTAAGAGCAGTGAAAATCACTAACTTAAATAATGACTTTTCTTTTAATTCGACCTACCATTGTAAATGTCCATTCTCCTTTTTGGGTTCTCATGCTGAAAGCTCCTCTTTGTATCACTTTTCTTGTATTTCTTGTTGCAGATATAAGAACTCTTTGCAGATTGGCTGGTATTTTTTTTTAACACTCTCTTACATTCATTGCCCAAGTGGCATAGGCCAAAACCCTTTAATAAAACAAATACACATAAATTGACATATTGCATTTGCATAGCCCTGTTCAACTAAAATTCTCAAATCACTGTATAGTCATCAACTGAAGTGGTATAGTTTAAAGTAACAGAAAACAATTGTAATATTCACATTTTACTCTAATGAATAGAGATCAAATTTTAAAGAAAAGAAAAGCATAAATGCACCTAATGCTGTAAAGCAGAAATGCTCTAGATCAGTAAGGCCAAAAGCATTCGTGTGGAAGATTTTGCCTACATCACGCTCTACTAATTTCTGTGAATGTATCAACACGAAGAACTTGGCTCTTAGTGTGGCCTCAAGTTGAAACAATCTCAACAATGTCAAATAAAGGGACTGAATTATCAAATGGGGAAAATAACATAAACCTGGAGAAAAAACTGAACTTGAAATTTCAACGGAAATTCATTTTAAGAATAAGTAACATGGTAATTGTTATCAGAATTCCTCCTCCTGATTTTTTCTAGACTGCTTATTATCTTTCAGAGGCATACAAGGTCTATCTGGTGTTTGGTGAAGGCTCCTGGACTTCCCACTTCTCCTCTGAGAAGATAATGTTTAAAGCTCATCTTTCTATTGAACAGTAAGGAACAATGCCAGATAATAGAAGAAATGCAAGAGGCTACTGCATAAAATGACTGATTTTCCATGCCACCTGTCAGTGTTGAAGGTAGGAAAAAAGGGTGGGCTTTTTGAAAATCCTGGGTTGGATTTGTTAAAACAAGCCCCAAGTTTCAGATATGTCCCCTTGTTTTTAATTTCTCTTAATTTCTGGGCAACCATGTTCTCAGGTTTTTAAATGTATGACAATTTGTCACTTTTTATTTGATTTTTAATTCTGCGTTTCGTTTTCCGAAGTGGTCAGTCTTGCCTTGTGCCAAGAATAAATAAAGATTGTTCAGTTAAATATATGGCCTAAGTTAAGAGTTTCAGATGGGGTTTCCTGATTCATCCGCCGACTGCACAGCTGTGGCAGGAATGTGGTCCCAGAGGCTTTGAGACATGAGGGAGGATCTCCTGCCCACTGACTGGGAAGCCCTTTTTAAAGGGCACAAACCAACTAATTGATTAAAATGGACACCGGTGGAATTCTCGTTTTCCACTTCAAGCCCTCGCAGCACCCCAATGCACCCCAAGCACCTCGGGCACCCCAATGGCTGGAGGTCCCTGTCAGGGGCTGCACACACAGACACAGACACACAGACACACAGACACACTTCCCTGAGGTCCCGAGGAATCTGGTGCTCTCTGTACCTGGGGCTGCAGGAGACCAGTTCTGGGCTCCTCAGTGCAAGGGACATGGAGCTCCTGGAGTGGGTCCAGCAGAGGGTAAGGATGACTGAGGGACTGGAGATCTCTTTTAAAAGGAAAGGCTGAGGGAGCTGGGCCTGTTCAGCCTTGGGAAGAGATGACTGAGAGGGGCCCTCATTAATGTAATTATCTGAAGGGAGTGTGCCAAGAGCATGGAGCCAGACTCTTCTTGATGGTGCCAAGCAATAGGACAAGAGGCAATGGGCAGAAACTGATGAACAGGAAGTTCCACCTGAACACGAGAAAGAACTTCTTTACCGAGCACTGGAACAGATTGCGCAGAGAGCTTGCGGACTCTCCGTCACCGGAGATACACAAGAACCGTCTGGCCACAATCCTGTGCTACGTGCTGTAGGATCACCTTGCTGGAGCAGGGATGACCCACTGTGGTCTCTTTCCAACATGACCTGCCAGCGACTCCTCACGACCTGAGCCCACACGCAGCCCCTCAGCCCCTCTCGCCGTTATGGCGGCGCCGACTCATCGCCGGTACCGCAGACCACCTCCCTGCCCTGCCCTGCCCTG
>WEIV01030260.1:0-11944 GCA_013390005.1 Calyptomena viridis
AGGGGAGGAGTTGGAGGGATTATGTAATAGAGGAGTATACATACAACAGAATGAGCTAAATCTAGGGTAGGGGGTAACAGAACAAACCATTACAGTAAAACAAACATAAAAAGCACACCACCACACCCACAACACTACCAACAGAATAGCAAACCACATGAAACCACACTGACTATGACCAAGACTGTTCCAGTACTTAATTTTTCAAGTGACTAAATATATCTTGGGCTGTGGCAACATCTGCAATACGAAGATATTTTACTCTACCACTGCACAGATAGCAAGGTGCTCTCCTGGTGACACAACGGAAAAGAATAAGTCAAAGGAAGAGTTCAAGTAACAACATTTAGTAAGACTGTTAATGCTACAACTTCTGGAAGTTAAGAATCATTCCAGACATATCCTACAAATATTATTGTGCTGTCCTTGTAAAAGAATAGGAGGGGAAAGGACAAGAATATTCGTAACAAAATGTTCATGACATATTAAGCCAAGATTACTATCTATTCTTAAGTATTCTCTGGAAGATGTTGGTTTGATTACCTGGTAAAAGGCTTACACAGACTAGATCCTAGTTTTGATTAGCACTACATATGCAAACACTCTGCAAAATATTAACTAAGTGAAATAAAGCAAGTTGGAAGTTGTCATGTGTTTCTGACTTTGTGTAATGCCAGATTTTTCTAAGTTAACTCTCACTGGATTGCTCTTGCCATTTCCCTTGACTATTTTCCACTACAAGCTAGCAGGCATTATTTCATTGCTATGTTCAATACTATGGTTTCCTCTCTTCTTAGATTACCACCACAAGAACAGCAGGAGAGCTATTCTCTATACCTTTCAAGAACAAGGTCTGGTGGCATGGGCACTCACTGAACAGAAATGCAGAGGGCTTTTTGCCCTTGGCACATTAAACCATTCCCTAATACAGTAGGTATGATAATTAAGATAAAGGCTTAGGTATATGAATAACTTTCCCTATATATTAGGCTTCACTCAAGGGTTAATAATCTGCCCAGGGTTGAGGCCTGTGTGAAATGTAAGGATTTATCTGAAGCTATAAGGAGGGTCTGTTCTAGCTTTCAACAACAGCAAATAAAACACCTTATTTTAACAAGATGACAAAGCAAAGCAATGCAATTTTGTTGCTACTACAGTTTTCCACCTGAATGTGTGTCTATGTGTATAATAAAATGAATCATTTCATCCATATCAACTTTCTCCAGGAATGTGACAATATCCAATTGTAAAAATATCAGTGACTTCCTACCTGAGGCAAGTTCAGCAGAATTCAGATTTTTTAGTTTTACAGTGACAAGTACCCTTTTCTCAGAAGCACATTTTTGCCCTGTAAATAACATTTAAGCATTTGATTCAAAACACTTGGACAGGTCCAGGCAATATTAGACTGGGATATGGTGTGTCTTGCAACAACAAGGAACCAAGACTACTACCTGCTTACCTCTCTAACTTGTGTGCTTTGGATCTTCCTCAGTTTGTCCTCAATAGCACGCTTCTAATGACAGCTTGCTTTCATGTTTGCAAAATATACTGACCGCATATACTGTTCTCCTAAATGCATATACTAATGGTTTCACAGCAGGGTGCTCAGCTCTGAAAAGCATTTTGGCATGACATGCAAACATGAGAAAAGGCTTAACTGAAAACCTCTCGTCAGAATAAATTCTTCAGTTCAAACTAACAATTTTCATCCCAATAATTCACATGCACTCCAGGCTAAGTTGTATTTCAAACTAACATAACTTTTTGCACTATGACAAGAATAAGAGAACTCTCATAGGAAATACACACATCAGCACTTTCTTCTCTATTTAAACTCCGTGCACGCTTTGAAGTAGCAACAAATGAGAACATGTGTGTTTTGTAAACAAATTTCTACATCAACTTTCAAGATTGAAGTGATTAAAAGATTTGTCTTCCCTACTGTAAAGAGTAACAAAAATAAACAATTATTCTCTTTTTTTTCCAAAGATATTAGGTTGATCAATTAGTACTATTGCAGAAAGACTTGAATTAGTCTGATTAGTCTCAGCTACTTAAATTCAGAAGCAGATGCCTCACTTAGCAAGACTGGTGATTAAAGGCAGCATTCACAGAAAAAATTGGATTACGCACACTTAAGACAATACCTACCATTTTTCAGCTCTCCCCCCCACACAGCAGATGGCCTGTACAATTAGTGACTTCAAAAAATTCTCACTAGAACTCCTCCAAATCTGAGGCACGATGGCCAACACTTCCAGAGACAAAGATACGTACAAGACTATTTTCAAATGTTCTCCTCTTATTAGGACTAATCACACAGGTCAAGAAAGCAATTCAAATCATTTACACAGGGGTGCAAGTCAAAATACAGTGCTTGCACACTACTGAAAGGCTCACCCATATGGCTACTAGCAGCAAGGGAGAGGCAGAATAATAATATAAGAGCCTTGGCAGCAAATAAAATCCGCATCTCACCCTCATAATGCTCCAGCCAGCACAAGCAAGTGAGAAAGCCAGGACTCAGAGACACAAAATGGCTCATTATCTACCCCAGAAGGCATAGCACTGCCAAGCTGCTCTTTATCAAGTCCTTAACAGGTGTAAAATTAGCACTTGTTATTAAAGACAATGGAGTTACATGTACTGCCAGCAGCTGAAGAAATGTGTTAGAATTGTTTTCACCTCCAGTTAATTCGCTACCATTCAATAATGCACATGAAGCCCGTAAATTAGAGGAGTGCTTTCTGAAGCATGGCAGTGAGCTAAGCCAGTGTGTGAGCATCCTTTCCAAAATACAGGTGCTTTCCTGAATAAAGGCCTGAGGACCAAATCCTCTTTTCATCAATAATGATGTAAGTTCAAACAAACTACATTTACCTGAATATACTCTTAGGTAACATTGTGCCACTCTAATCTGTAACCAGAATCTGGAGCTGAAAGAAATCCTTGTAAGCAAATTCCAGGACAGAGTTATTTTCAGCTTTTCTAACTGAGCACAAATAGACCAGCTGCACTGATATCCTCTCTTCTCAACTACTTATAATTCATTCCCAGGAATGAAGCAGAGAAAGGTGTTATTTACTGAGAGAAGCAAAACCCAATTTCAAATGTATCTCATTATGGCAGATGACCTCAGGTTTAGGACAAGAAGTCACTCAATCACGCAAGACTGTGTAGCTTCATTGTGTACTTTTCTGTTTTAATGCCATGCTCAGCTTTGAAAGCAAATTACTTAGATACATACTGCACATAGGAATATATCCAGCCACAGAGCCACTTCATTCAACAGCGCTGCACCTCTCACCATACTCCCCCTTTTCCCCAGTAACGGGAGAAAGGTTGGCTAACATAAAAAAAATCTGACCAAGGACAGAAATCGCAGTGATTATTACATTCCCACAGGGTTTCATGAAAACTGGCAGTGAGATAGAGGAGGAAATTAACTCCTCCACCAAGGGAAAGGAAGATGCAGTCAGGCATCTCACAGTCCCTGTGGCAGCAATTGGCCAGGCAGCCAGCACGCAATTTGCTCTGCACTAGCCACAGCACACACCACCTTTTGTCTGCTGGGACTGTCACTGGGAACATGTTTGTAGCTCGGCTTTAGTGGGAGGGTAAGAAACTGCTTCTCTGTTTCTCCTGCCGGATATCTTGCACAGCCTGAAATGCGAACCATGGGGCAAAGCTCTCTTGCTTTAACATTGATATTGAGTCTATTACTGGTGTGTGTGGGAATTGTACCTGTCTGATGGAGAACGATTAACTCAGAGAGAGTTACTAATAGCCACAGGTTCTCTTCTATTGTAGTGTTCTGTAGTTTTCTTATTGTCATTTTGTGATGCAGTCAGAACATGTCTGAAACACTCACTATAAAAACAAACTGTTTTTCTGTTCAAAGGCCCCTGGACAAGTGCAGGTTTGGACAAAATGGGGAAAAAAAACCTGTTTGCTAAGGTATGAAACATCTTATCACCATCCTTGGTTCATCACACATCTTAGAGGAGGAAAAAATGAACATAAAGAAAATAAAAAGAGCAATTTCTTTTTATACGGAGCAAATCTCCAGCTCTTGTTGGATTGATAGGTATGGTGAGTCACCAGCATGTTGCCAGGGCTGTCAAATCTTCAATTTAGCTGGCTGCAGTACAAACCTGAATCCTTCGACGTGGTCAACGCTCCCTTCTCAGAGTGCAAATAAAGACTACAGTCTTTTCACTTCTTGTTCCAAATGCACAGGGAAATCTGTTATTTCTTCATCAGTCTCACATCCCTCTGGGCAATGGGAGCAATCATCCTCTGATGCATGCAAATGCTAACAAAACTCCCATCTTAAATGGTTTAAAACTTACAGTACAAGAAACCAACAACAGTACAGTAATGACAAAAACTGGAAGGTTTCAGGTGACCCACAAGGTCCTGCCATGCTGGCACTTCAGGGTGCACTTCAGAAATTAAAAGTAGCAACAGGTTCCTTAGAAGAGTATGTGCCAACATGCTGCAGGCTGGCAAAACTCATCAGTCATTCACTTTGATAAGATGATAGCACAACAAAGGCAAGGCTGATGCAACACCTTTGCAAACACGGAGCCACGCCGGCTTTGTTGAAGTATTGCCACATTTATAACTTACATACAAACAGCAGAACTACTGCCTGTGCAGCATGTTGCTGTGGGAGGCTACAGCTGAATCACCCCTCCCAAAGTATCAAGAGCTCTGTATAAATAGCAACAGTGGAAGCAGCTTGAAATGCATGCAACAGCTTGTATGGGTCCTCGAGTGCTCTGAGCAGTCCTACACCTCAGTTACCATCAGCTGGAAAACTATTAACTAGCTGTATACATGCAAGGGGCAGAGAGAGGCTTTTGCCAGGGAAGGGAAGGTGGGGCGCTGGCATTTCCAAAGGTTCCCAGTTAGTTTGCATATGGTGCTGTCAGACTGCTGTGCTTGTTTCCAGCCTGATTATTAACACAGCTAATGGGGAAAGGCCTTGGAGGACAAGGAGTACACAGCTGCATGCCTGGTGCATACAGAGCCAAGATTCCTTGCCATATTCCCAACATAATACAGAACTATCTATTACATTAACTGATCTTAAAGCATCACTGATTCAAACAGCACATCAATACCAGAAGAACTATGGAGATACAAATTTTATGAAAACTTTCAATCCTGTATTTACAATTTACACACCTGAAAAGGGATCTTTAGCTGCAATGGTAAACCAGTCAGTGTGTTTTCAGTATATCTAGAAGTCCTTCCTTACAGAGTTAATCAGAATAGCTTCCCTAGTTCTGATTTTAAAGGAAAACTAAATGAGATTTGCCATCGAGAGTGTTGGGTCAGCTGTCTATCAAGGACAATGCCATCAAGTAACTTCAAAATCCAGACACTGAGAATGAAATTTTTTCAAAGTCACAGGACCTTTGAAGAGAGCTCCAGGGCACCCCAAGACTATACCAAACTTTAGTTTACTTTTTTTTTTCCCAAAGAGTAAAGAAATAAGACAATATAATAAGCTCTGAAACCAAGAAAAATAGTTGGTTTCCACATTGAATGCTTACCTCAGCAACCTACTGGATATTTTACATGGGAATTCAAAATAATTAGAATAATAATTGGAATCTGTATTCTAGAGTTTTTTGGTGTATGGATATGTGCGCATATGCATTATTTCAGTAGTTGCCCAAAAAATAACATTAAAAAGTCCTAGCAGTGTGAAGTTCTATCTTTTGAATTTGGATTTAGTAATTATCACAGCTTAATGTCTATACCAAACACTGTAACAAAACCCACAAAACCTAGCAGATCAATGTGTTTCAAATACAGGCATAGCTCAGAGAACTTCAGGCAGAAGAAATTCTGATGTAGTATATATGAAGATAACTATTAATGTCTCCACTGTGCATATCAGTATTGCTGGTCAAATGCTAAACATAACCTCACTGACCCCAATACAGCTGAGTGTTTGAGTCCTAGATGTGAACTCCATTCCCAGTTTTTCCAGCAGGCAGCTTTCCTTTACCAACCCTTTTATTCTTATGCTGTATCCTTTCCTGGCAGGGCCATCTCACATTGTAAAACACCTAATGGTAAGCTGCATTTATAATTGGATTATTAGAAAAGAAGAGCAGGAAGAAAAGGAGGAGATACTTTAGATACCAAAGAGCAAACCAGAGACCAAGTGAGGCATCCAAAGAGGCAACAGCAAGAAGGATAGATGATGCCCTACAGAACACTTAAGAACTGGGAAAAGGAGAAAACAGGGAAACCTTGTGTTTGCAAAAAGTGTTTTAGGAAATTGCTACATCAAAGCTATAAATAAGGGGTTTGCAAATGATTTGTTGTATGAGATTGAGCAGAAATGTGACCAAGGATATAAATGGGGGAGCAGCACACAGTTGCCCTCAGTCTTATCCACTCCTTTCTGCTTGCCCAGAATGCACAGCTTTTGCAAAGAAGTGCACAGTCTATGTATTGGCATTTTCTCCCATTATGGATGTATTTGTATACATTATCATGTTTTCCTCCATTTCTCTCCCCAAAAGGTAAAGGAAAGCTTTCCCTCATTCCCTGTTGCTTAGGTAAATAGCAGTATCTTCACTTTGAAAACTGAGCAGTTCAAAAATGGCATCCCATTGAAGACTATCTGCAGGGTTTCAGCTGCTGCAGCTGCAGGTTTTGCTCCATACTCAGCAAAAGACATTGAGAGACATATTTTTAAGAACTGTTATGTGCTCAATTTGAAGGGAAACACAGCAGTTCACTTTGTCCTCATACCTTGTCTATTTAGGGTAAAAAATTGTGTTTGTACAGCACTTAGCCCCATGAGACTGAAGCCTTTAGGTACAAATGTAACTCATTTAAATGGTAATGTACAACAAAATGAGTGGCACCCTTCAAAACAAGCAGCATTTGTAAGTGTATCTGTGCCAGGTGCTGACAAATGGAGAGTTGTGGTTACAGACGTGGGGAAAGGTCCCAGTGAGCCAATATTTGAAAGTCAGTTTTTCCAGTCAAAGGCCAAGCTCTAAAACGTTTGCTTATTTCTCTACTGCCTGTGCCCTGAAGCACTATGTCTGCCTCCCTGAGAGCAGCACATGAGAACTCCAAAGGTATTTCCTATACAAGGTCAGATCAATTAAAATGTGCTTTAAATGCCATGTGAACTGTAGCAGGAGCTGCACAGCCTGATTAGGTCCCTGACACTCTGAAGGGCAGAATCCAAAGCAATCTACTGACCTCGGGTAGGAGAACCAGGCAACAAGGAGGCACGATCTGCTCTTTCCCTACCCTGTGACTGAAGGTTTTGCTCTGCTTGGTCACCTAATATTGCTTTAATGCCTGCAGTGCCACGAGCTAACTAGTGACCTGGTTCTTCTTCTACTGAAGTCAACAGCAAAGCTCCAAACCCAAGTCTTTCAAAAGTCAGGACGAGCTCTTCCAGCCATCCCAGGGAGCAGCACAGTGTGCACTGCTGCCTTCCCTTGCATAATGTTTACATTAATGAAATAAATTAAACAAAACCTTAGCAGAATGAACTTGTACTGGCTCATTCCAGGTTCTGGGCTATCCACTTGGAAGACAAATCAAACAAACAAAAGCTGTCTCAGAGAGACCTCTTTACCACCAAGATTTGAAAGGACCTAGTCTCAACAGAACACATTCATATAGAAGTGCAGCAAGTGAATTATGCTACTGTGCAAATGTTGATGCACCAGAGACATGGCAGAAATGTTATTTGTTTCTGCTGTAAGAGCATCTCTTTACTGTCCATCCTCCAGTGAGATGTAGTTGACACCCACCCTTCCCTCTCATATGAGGGTCACAGAACATACCATACTCAGAAATGACCTCTCAAGCTGAATGCAATAGTCAGAAGCAAAAGACATATAGACAAGGTAAAAACCAGTCACTGAGAAAGTGCATCACCTGGAGCCCCTATGTGGGTTGCTCTGAAATATTCCCCTCCTTCTGCCACCATGGTCCTGCTGTTCCATCCACCCTCTGTTTGTGGGGAGGCTCTTGGGAAGGAAGCAATGGACTCCTCTGTAAGCTGCTGTAAGGTTACTGTCATGCCAAACACTCTCTGTCATCAGGCAGCTCCCCTCAGGTCTCATAATAAATCTCTCTGAACATCTACGCTGTCATGGGTTATGTCTTATTCCACAAACATATTTCTTCAAGTCAAATTCTGCATGAAGCCATGAGATGCTACACACAGGAGCAGCCTGGGAGGCAGTTTCTGCTTTCTAATTTGCACTTGTGATATCACTGCACATCAACAAAACTATTCTTTCCTCTCTCTCAAATACCACGGATAAGTAAAACTCTTTTAGCAGAATTTTCATCTGGTAAAAGTCAGCATAGCTCTGCTGAACCACTGCTAAAGCAATTTACACCATCTGAATCCCCGGGGCAAAAAACATCCAAGTCAATGGGATATAAGCCAAAATTGGAGTGTTTTGTTGGATCCAAACCAGATTTACTTGCTCGCTTAAACAGGTGCCTAAGTGCTCTAGTGAACTGAGGCCCAAATATGGCACCATTTTTTATTTGTGTCCACTTTTATCAGCTTGGACATCTGATACAGAGGTCATCTTATAGCTAACATTTTTGCCTTAAACCCTGCCTATAGCCACACTATAGAACAGCTGCCTGTGGAGTTATGTTCCACACATAACTTTAAAAATAAAATGCAAGTGACTGGAAAACGTGTTTAGAAACAGAATACATGGGTACCTTGAAATAGAAATAATGAAACACTCTGTGTATGCTGAGAAAAGAAAAAATAATCTCATATTTCTATTGCGTTCTCTTTTAGTACCGATGTTTCAATACTGCAGTTACAGTGTCCTAGAATTGCCTTAGCTGGAACTGGTTGGACCAGAAGCAGCATAAGGAAAAAGGGTTTACACACACATTAAACACAGTTTTGTCTACAGAGCATCTGATTTTTCTACAGGGAATCTACATTTATAATAACTGCAATTCCAAACACTTGTAGAAATGTAGTGATGTCACCACCAAAACACACAGCTTAGAACAATGGTTAGCAATAGCACAGCTTAGAGAAGTGGCTATTTAATCCTCGAACACAATCATCCAACTTCCAAATCCTCACAAGTGAGTTAGTTGAAACTCCATTTTCCAGGAGTAGTTTTATATATTGAACCATGACCAGTGTATGAGAAAAGGCAAAAGTAAACTTGGAGGCCATGTGCAAAAGTTTCTCCTCACTTTCTAGAGTCCCTGCTCACAAGAGTCTTGCTTTCTCACTTGATTTCTGTTCCAGTCCATACTTCATCCCCTCCTGAAATATACCTGACCATATAGTGACCTCACACATAGTCAAGCTCACAAGCCTTCCGGTTTGTGAAACCTGGTGAGAGGTGGGGTTTGAGGAAAAGGGAATTTATGTCCTTGAAATTTAAACTTTAGGCTTTGAGTCACGATTGCATTGATTTAAAAAAAACCAGCAGCTGTCAATACATTTTTTTCCTGTTGTTGGGAAATAAGTGTGATGTGAGCTGCTTGGTAAACCAGACCATCAAGGGACTTAGAAAGGATCCCACCAACAAGGAGCAGGTGAAGGATTTAAGGGAAGAACTGAGAGCAATAGAAAATGAATTCTAGTGTGAACTATCCTTGCCAAAAGCTATTCAGACAGTTCTCAAAAGCCAGTGGGTTTCCAAAGTTTTATTTGATACCATAACAAGCTCAACACGATCAGGTCTTTAAGTGTGCAATTTAATGGCTATTTTAAACCATTAAATTTCAATAGACAAGGAATGAAATAAAGCATCCAGTCGAATTTTGCAATTATCATTTGTAACCTGAAATAATTAAGCCTTTTACAAGAGAGACTTGAATAATAAGTTAAGTATATATTTGTATAAGTTTTAACGGGACAGAAATGCAAAAGTAACCTAAAAGAAAGGAATATCACCTGAGGCCTTGAGATACGAAAGATAATTTACTATCCACAACTACCAAAAAGAACAGCATTTGCATAGGGGAAACACTGTATTTCATCCATCACCTTATTTTGCATCTCAGGCTTGTTTTATGTCACCAAGCCAGAGGCTAAATGCATTTAATATGCATGCTATTGCCATGTAGACATGGAACTAAGCATCCCTGAAATGTCTCATTTGCTTCTTTGCAAACATAACCATGCAAACATAACCATGGTAGGAATTAAGGAGAAAATATTAAAGGATGCAAGTCTGATCAGCAAACACTATATAGGGGAATAGTAAAATAAATTGTCATCTTCATGAAAATTGGGATGGATGATTAGCAGCTTGATTTTTATTTCAGAGGATGGTAATATTGCCAGGGTGGGGGAGAAGCAATAAAGACTTCCAAGGAGAGGATGAAATGGCTGGCAAATAAATAAAACCTCTTGTGTCCATTCAAGAGGGCATAACAGGTTAGCTTGAAAAAGATGGTGTGCCCAGCCTTGCTATGCTCAGGGCTCAGAGGTACCACAAGTCACCTCATCCTGCCACAGCATCATATAAGATGTGCATCTCCAGAGAAGTGTAATGGCACCACTGCAGAACCTAAGTACAGAGCTCTTCATGAATACATTTTCCTTTTTCCCTCATGTTTGTAGAGGTCTTCCCTATTGCTAAGAAACACTTGTTCCTCAGCACGCTGCTCCTTTTTTATTTTGATTGTATTTATTTATCTGATGCTGGCTCCGGAAAAAACCCCACAATGTATGAAATCAACACCATGCAGTGATTCAGTCTTTGGAAGAACTGTGACTTTCTGCACACAGAAAGTAAATATAGCTGGAATTTACAAGTTAGTAAATATATATGGTATTTCAGGGTATCAGCAGGCGGATCCTCTAGAAATTCTAGATGCCCTATTCCCTTGCATACAACCAGACACAGTGACAAATATTGGTAAGCAAATATGGTGCACCTTTTTCCAGGGATAAATCAGAGAGATAGAGCAGGGCACCCTTTGTAACCCATGCAAAGTCACAAAGATACTCTCGCTCTGACTCCCCTCCAACTGCAGAATGAGGAGGAAGGAATTTACCCTCCCACACAGGCCTCTTGTGAGGGTAAACAAACTCAGTGCATGAATGCCATGCTGTTAGAGCTACATGAGGAGAGAAAAAGAGGGAGGGGAAAATTTCACACATTATAGTCCATTTGGCCAAATGGCTGCAAAAAACACTGGAGGTGGTGTTATTAGAAGCATTAGCTTTACATTACCTCTGCCTGGAGTGACTCCAGCCAGCATCAGTGAGTTGAGGCCCAGGCACAGCTACTGTCTAACCAGGGAAAAAACACAGCAGTGTCAGAGAGAAATGAATGTAGCTGTTTGCCCTGATGGATCTATGGGGCCCAGGGCCTGATTCCACTTCCTAGTCTTCTCAAGTTTTTAGACCCATTTTTAATTGCTTTTTCTCATCAGGGAAAACAAGTATGTGAGCCGCAGGTCTTTGTTCTGTAAACTATAAAATGCTAAGAGAATATAAGTATTATCGTCGCTATTTATTTTACCCTTTGGTGTTTTGCCTCTCTTTCCTGATTGGTTTATGACGAATAATATCACAACTCTGTTCCCAGTTATGTACCTCTTGGGCAAAGAGACAATGTAATATGACATTTAATATAGTGTAGCACAGGCCATCCTCTCTCTTCTGAACATTAAAATCACATACATAGCAAAAAGCACTTGTAACAATAGATGTATCTTTTATTCACAGATAAAAACTGAAGCAAGCTGTTATAATACATATTTATACAAAGGATTTGAAAAAACCATAAAAAGGAAGATGATTAGANGCTGGCTCCGGAAAAAACCCCACAATGTATGAAATCAACACCATGCAGTGATTCAGTCTTTGGAAGAACTGTGACTTTCTGCACACAGAAAGTAAATATAGCTGGAATTTACAAGTTAGTAAATATAT
>WEIV01030260.1:12348-112201 GCA_013390005.1 Calyptomena viridis
TTAAACCTTTTCAAAAGTATTTGTTTGGCAACAATTTATCAATATTTTCCACACTTAAGTGGCCTCCTTCAAAAAAGCACAAATCTCATGCAGCATGTATAAACTTGATCCTGAGGGTTTGCCTTCCTTAGAAAAACTGTAAAAAGATATACTATTTGTCTTAAAAGTTCAAAATGCAAATGCTATATTCATAGTCAAAACTATATAAAAATATGGACCTAACTTAACATTTACAAAACCTTTTTGCTCCTTTTTTTTTGTTTGTTTTATGGTTTNTGATTCATTATGAAATGTGGTATTACATACACTATTAAACCTTTTCAAAAGTATTTGTTTGGCAACAATTTATCAATATTTTCCACACTTAAGTGGCCTCCTTCAAAAAAGCACAAATCTCATGCAGCATGTATAAACTTGATCCTGAGGGTTTGCCTTCCTTAGAAAAACTGTAAAAAGATATACTATTTGTCTTAAAAGTTCAAAATGCAAATGCTATATTCATAGTCAAAACTATATAAAAATATGGACCTAACTTAACATTTACAAAACCTTTTTGCTCCTTTTTTTTTGTTTGTTTTATGGTTTTGGTAATAAACATAATTCTCAATTCCTGCAGCCTGAGAGGAAAAAAGAAAACCAAAACAAACCACAGTGACCTTTGTAGACTTCCTCACATTAAGTTTATGACTCCAAAAAGACCAGGTCCGTGACAAGTGAGGTTAGTAACCAAGGAAGTAGGTAAGCAGTTAATATATATCTATATATGTATATATAAAATGGAAAACAAACATTTATTTTGATCTGAAAAAGTAATAATACAAAACCTGAAGGTAAAACAATCATCTCAAAATGCCTTAATACTCCTTTTCGATAGATAAATGTTCATAAAAATATCTTGAACCCTAACCAAGAAAAGAATTATAATACAATTTTAATTCTGCTACATAAAACAGCTTTTCTATGAAACAAGAAGGCAAGTTCAGGTATGAAAACATAATTTACTTATTGCTTTTGCTACAATGTTGTTTTTTACATATAGTCATAAATACACTATACAGTATAAAATATTTTGTAGGAATACATTTTGTGGTCTGCTTAGGTTTGCTGGCTTTAATTCTAGCACCAAATACAAAAATGAAAATCAAATGAACTTTAAAGGCACTTCCATCATATGTTTGTTTGTTAATTAACATCATGGTTGGTACTAAACTTTTTCACTTCCCTCTGGTAGAAGCAATACTTGATCCTACTTTTATCTTTGTACAGCTCAGGTCATGTTGAGGCACCAAATTAGTTAAGAACATTCCCATCCCTCAGCTGTTTCTTTCTCTTACAACATTCATTGTTGCTTTTTAGTCTTCACCTTTCCTCCTTCACTTCCCAGCTACTTTATCTCTTTACTTCTTCATGTCGGACAACCCAGCTTCACTTCCTTCAGTCCCTTGAAAAACCTCTCTTCAAACCTCCACTTCCCTTACTCCATCTTGCACATCTGTTATTCCAATATCGAAACATGTCACTATCATGATATGTGACTTGCACAGATTAACACACTGCTCCAGTTCTTCTGTCACTTGTTCCAGTGCCTCCAGGTAGTCCTGTGACTCCTTATCAAGATCAGGATCCACTTCAACTGTCAGACAAAAAATTACTGAGTAAGAGAAACAGCTCATTGTAGAACATCATTCTATCACAAGGGAGCCAATAATGTAAAATTTAATTTCTCTTGAACTAAGACTTTTCATTTTGTTCACCAGACACAAAACTGCCTTGAGGCTCCAGTTAAGCATGGCATTCAGTCTGTAAACAAATGTCATGCCTCAGTTTCCCAGCCACAACAGGGATATGAAAACAACTTTTTCCTTCTTTGGAAAGAAGGATAATAAAATATTATATAAATATTTAATATTAACAAGCATCACAGTGTGTCTCTGCACCATTTTGACATTCTCTTCTAGTTCGTTTGGAGGGGAATTTTTCAAAAATCTTGTATTACAGAAACATATATTGAGACACAATATTTTATCACTCAATTCAGTAAAATAACTTAGCAAGTGCTTAAGTTTTTCAGTGGGACTGCTGACATGCTGAAAATCTGAATGAACATACTGCTGTTTGTGCAGAATACTTACAGTCTTCTTTCCACTTATTTGGATCCATCATCAACCTGCATTTTGTCTCTTCCAACTCTTCCTTCAAAAATTCATGCTTTGCCTTTACTTCTCTAATTCGCTGCTGGCGCCTTTCTAGTATCTTCAGCTTGGTATGGAAATACATCAGACCCTTTTAAGACACAGAAAGACCATTCCATGAATTTTCTTGTTGTGGCCTGACCTCCAACAGTCTGACACAACTTGCTCTCAGCTCATTAATTGTAAGAGTTGGCCGGTGGGTTATTTGTTTGTTTGTTGGGTTGATGGAGTTTTTATGGGGTTTGGGGTTTTTTTTATTTGAAGTTTTCATTAATGGATTCTAACATAGAGGAACAGCAAGCTACACCACTTGAGCACTTGCTGCACTTCTCTGAATTGGCAAACACCTTTTAACACATTCTGAAATTACTCCTGTTTGTAGATAAATATTTTTTCCAGCAGTGAAAATGATAAACACAGCCTAATGACAATGTTAGAGTTACAGTTAATACTAAAACATACGAATTCTTATTTGCTTAAAAGCATTCCTACCTTCTCAACATCCTGGAAAGGCTATTATGAAAAAAATGGGAAAAAGGCATCAGTAGAACATAGAATTCCAAATAGAGTCAGCTGAAGCGTTTTCCAATTACATGTAAATTAAACTCAGTATATCCCTGATCTAATAGAATCCTGTCATCTACATAAAGAGTTAATGACCCTATCGTTGAGGGAGCCTGTAAGGTTTCATCAGTCAGGTTAAGATTATGAAGTCTTCTCATAATGTATTCATTGGTAACTTCCATTTACACCATCAGTCATGCTAGACACGATTAATTTTAGAGAGTAATCATTTTCATTTTCTGTGTTAAGGGTACCCCAACATATGAATTGTACAATTAATAATTATAGTACTTTAATTGCAATCAATTTCCTGAACACCATTCCAGCATTCAAGCAAGGACTCTGTCTGTATATTGCAATTTAAGTTGTCTACAGTTGTTGTAAAATATGTGCTGACCTCAGTTTCCTCTTGTCTGTGTCGCTGTAATCGTTCCACATCATCAATCTCATAAACTTTAATTTCAAATGGCTCTTTTAAAGTGCCTGGCAAAGGTGGTAGATCAACCCATTGGCCAGTGACACTGGGTTTTCTTCCTAGGGAGGCAGCATCTGGCATTGGAGCAGGAATCAGTCTACGACGCTGAAGACCTAAAATACAGAAAACAAGCGTTCCTCAGACTCTAAGAGAACCTACTGCAGTGAGTTAAAGAATGATCTAGGTTCTCAGGATATTTAAGGAAGAAATGCTTTTCTTGATGTTTCCCTTTCAGTAAAGTACCCTCAGGCTGCTAATTGAGTTACTGCCTTGACAAAGTAGGTTTCGCTTGGTTCACAGATGGGAGTAACAGCAGTTCTTCTCACAAAGCAGATGTCTGAACATCAGTTCTTTATTCTTCCTTTGCAAAAATATTTTGCCTGGATTGATTTTTCTTTGGTAGACTACAATAGTATTCATTACCTTGCAAAGGCAATGAGATAGTAATTCAATATTGATAATGGCAGATGTATCTGAAAAACTGCCCCTTCAGTTAAAGCCAAGCAAGGTTATCTAAGATCCCTCTCACTGTACTACCTCTCTGAAAAGACCAAACATTTCCCTCCAGAACTACTACTGATATTTTAGGGTGCTAAATACCAGCAGTTTTCTGTGACTTTATGGGATTGAAAGGCATTCAGAAGGTATCAACCAACCAAGCTGCAATTTGAGTCACCACTAATGTCGAGATGTATCACTCCTTTGCACCAGCACTCAGAAGCTCAACACGAAAAAACTCACCACTTCTGGCAGCCCTCAATAGGAGTGCTCTCAGATTTACCAAGACACATCATACTGCTACCATGATGTGTCTGCTAGGGCTTGTTTCATGAAGTTGTGTGCTTCAAAAATAATGACACTTTTGATTACAAAAGTTAGCACTTTGGTGTCCAACTTTTTGTCATTCTAAGTCTCCATTCTGTAAAAGGCCAACCCTTTACAGTACACATGTCAAAGATGAGTACATGCATAGAGCTGGTCAGGCAACATTAACAAGGATGCAAACCCCTAGATAAAAGAAGGCTGAAGGCCACCAAAAACAAGCTGGAATGACACACGGCAGCAGTAAGTGTAAGCAGTTTTTGGCTGATTGGTGACAATTAATTTACTACTTCATTTCCTCCTCTTAATTAAAAAACTAACCCAGAGGTAAAGAGTCTTATTTCTTCTGCTCTTACAAAAGGAATGCATCAAACAGAGGAGACAGTGTTGCTCAGAGTATAGTGCTGCCAAAATAACTTCTGGGCTGAGACCTCTACAGGAAAGGTAAGTGCAAGTTAAGGCTGTCAGGTAAGTCCTGTCACAAACTTCAACATGAAGAGAAGACAAAATGCCAGCAGGTACCCCAAAAGCAACACATCTCCATTGACACCTGAAGAGTTACCTGCTTTACATATTCCTAAGAAAAACATCCTTCATTCTTAATTGCTTCCTTGCTAATTTCTAAAAACAAGACAAAAACAGGAATGTTTTCAAAAGGGGAAGACATGATTCTACTTCTACAACACCTGTTCATCATTCTCATAACCCCAATCCAGTTAGTCTGATAGTCCTGTCAGAAGAAACCACATACTGTAACACTGATCCTGTAACCACTTTGGTGACAGCAGGGTCCCTCTGAAGAGGACACCAAACAGATGCAGTCAAACACACATAATAAACAGGCAGAGTTCATATCTGTCCACTGTACAAGCCAAGGCCAATGCCATTTCTCCAAAGATAAGGTTAAAGGATAATAGGACAAGGTTTACAGTGACATATGGAAGTAGGATTTGTCCTTAAATTCAGAGACTACATGACTCCAACACAGTTTGGAGCAACACAAACTAATCCAAGAATCTCTACAAACATGCTGAGATGACAATTATTTTAGGTCATAAATGGGTCTGAAGCAAATATTTCTCATAAGACAGATTTGATGCACTTCCTGGAAAATCTCATTTCGTTTATAAAACACGTTATTTTCTCGAAGGGTACAGCACTCCAAAAAAGTAATACATAATTTACCAATATAGAGCAATTACAACTGGAAAAAGAAATAGTTTGTCATTTTTAAAGACCTTATAAGCATTTCCTGGGGCAAAAACAAATACAAATCCATCAGTGCATAATGCCTCTTCAATATGTGTGCAACTTACACAGCTGTTAATATTGATTTATAGGAAAGGTTTAAAAGGTTGATATGCTATGGAAAGAGAACTGCAGCAAACGTTGCACTAAGTTTCCAGAATGATTTATCACCTGCTGAAGCCACTCAAGTTGCCTTGACCAGAAAGCACCGTGAGAGCTACATCACCTTCACACATTTAGTTTTACTGCCAGAACTGAGCATCATGGGTACCTACAGGGATTCCAATAATTAGCGTTTTCAGAGCTTTGCTGATATTAGTTCTTACTATACATACAACAGTCAGTATGCTCAGGTTGCTGAAGGAGGCTGCTGGTCATTAGTGCCACTGACTCTTTATAGTATCACAGGACCTCACCTTAGATCAGTAAAAACGAATACTGTAACAGCAATCATATGAGCCTGATTTTGAAGCTGTCTACAGATGTATTTGACTACAACAGCACTTACATGAGCACCACCTGCAAAAGCAATAAGGAAAGGCACCGGAGAGAAGGAAAGGGGACCTGGCTTTCGTACACTCACTTTTGCATGTCATGGTCACACACAAATAAGTGAGCTAGAGTTGACTCTTCTGAGCAACTCCCCCAGTCAGTTTCCTACTGCTTACAGTATTCACATATAGACCCTAAAATTTCTTTATATAAATATTATTACAGTGCAATACAGTAATTCTATAATTAGCTGGTAGCATTAATTTAAGAGTTGCTGCATCTGACGCACACACCCTACTGCTTTGCCCCTAAGCCTTATCTTTGGGTAATCTAACACACATTCAGCAATCCTCATTAATTCACAAACACTCTTCTGCCCTCCCCTCCAGGCCTGTTCCTTTGTTTCCAAACTACAGTCCCAGCCTGTCTCACTGAAATTCCTCCACAGATGTCTAACAGTACAGCTCCTCCTTTCCTCACGGCCCTTGTCTCACCATTCTTCCAGGATCACTCACTTGATCCTTACAAAAACTCATCAGCACTCACCCAGCACCCTCACTTTTCCCAACCCACCCATAACACCCTCCTATTTGGGCCACCCTTGTTCACTGCCGCCCTGCTAAGGAAGGATGGAAGGAATGTCCCGTCTGCCCGCGGCTATCTGCTGCCTCCTCCCTTGCAGGAAGGCTGCCGGCACCCCAGGGCACCCCACACCTCTCCTGCCCTCTACACCACAGCACCTGTGTCACACCTGCAGCTTTGAAGTGAAATAAATGACAAGTAGCTGCTATCATAGCAATACACATGCACACACAAGCACATGCAGTCAGTCCACCTCCCTTGCTTTGAGTTCCCTCCAAAACTCCTCTCCCACTCTGCCAGAAATGCCACGAAACGCCTCCATCCTCAGGGATGTAGTGGAGCACCAGCAGACACCTGGACACCTGCCCCTTCATTTCTTACCTGTTGATCGTTTCTTGGGGGATTTCAGGCTCCTCATCCGACCTGGCGATGACATGCCGCTCTCGCTCATGGAGTCGTGTGCCGAGGAGGCGCTACCAGTGGCCTCACTGTCCCGAATCATGCTCTCGTAGCCACTGCTGCCCCCACTGTGGTAGAACAGAGCCGTCCTCCCCATGGCTGGCGGCAGCTCCCCGCTCAGGACACTGCTGTTGTCACTGCCGTGCCCGCTGCTGTACCGCTGTGGCCGCCGTGGTGCCGTTATCTTGCTGTATGGAGATGGCAGCACTGGCATTTGTGACTTCTCATCACTGAGGTTAATGCCGCTGTCATTGCCACTGTCGGAATCGGTGGAGCCTCGGAAGTGGCCCGCCTTGGCAGAGCCACCTGACACCAGCTCGTTCACACGGCTGTTGGCTGCCCTCATGGCCTGCTTGGTCCCCATGATGGTCCCTCGGCCGGGTTTGCCGCTGACAGGCTGCACAGAACGGGGGGCCGCCTTCCCACCTGGGGCCATGCCAGAGCTTTTTCCTGCAGGCTGTGCCAGGGACTTCACAGAGGAGCTGAGAGATTTTGACCCGCTGGCAGAGAGGCCCCGGTTTTTATTCCCACTGGCTTGCACCTTCTGGTTAGCTGTGGTTTTTGCTTGGCTGTTTTTACCAGGTGTGGGTGTGGTGAAGGGCAGTGGTAAACCCACACTGGAAGCAACAGGGGGGACCCCCAGCCTGGGTACAGAGCGCCCTGCCCGGCTGTTGCTGGTGCTCCCACTCTCCCTCACCATGCTGGCTTTGGATCCAACTGATGTCAGGCTGTCACACCTCTCCAGAGACATGTGGCTCCCATATCGGTGCACGGTTTCACTCTTTGATGCCTTTACCTTTAAGCTGGATGTCATCTTGGGCAAAGAGTGGTCACCCTTCAGGTTCATTTTGCTGCTGGAACTTTCACTAAAGTAAGACCCAGCTTTCAAACGCAAATCAGCTTCATCTTCAGCCTTTGGTGTGGCAGCTCTGGCAAAGTCCAGGCCAGAGGCTTTTCCCCCACCATTACCCAGACCAACAGGCTTCTGCTCCAGGCTTGATTTACGTACAGGAGGCGTTGGAGGTGTTGGCCCACCTGGTCTGGGCAACATGGTTGATTTCTGTGGTGAGTTCTTCTTTCCCAGGGATGATTTCAAGCTGCCGGTGGACAAGGGAACATCCAGATTCCCTCGGGTCACAGACTCTGACAAACTACTGCTAGCATGTGACACTGGCATCACTCCCAGTGTGGTGGCTCCCCTCTTCAGCTGTGGCATCTTCATCACAACTTCTGACTTCTTGGCAGCTCCGCTGGAGGATTTGCAGGCCATTTCACAACCATCCACAACCCTCTGTGAACAGGCAAGCATAGTCTCTGACTTCGTTGGCCTGGAGGCTGTGCCAAAATACTGGGCAGCTTTTTCTGGCTGCTTCTCAGTACCAAATGTGTGAGATTTTGGAGACAGCAGTGAGTCTGCAGGTTTTGCTTCCAACTGATAATCAGTGCGTAACAGCCAAGGATCTTCAAATATACCATGTGGATTCTGCAGCTCTTTATAGGTGAGGACAGTACTATTGTGGATTGGAGAAGAGGTAGTTTTTGTTTTCCTAGGAAGACTAGAATGTATTGTTTCTATCACAGGCATATCGCGAGAATTACTAAATTTAATTTTTACGGGCTGATCAGTGACACAAAAAGCACTTTTTATCTGAGATGCTTTGGTAGTTTCAGAGGTTTGAGGACTTTTGCTGATGCCTGAGGACAGCTTGCTGGAACTCAAGCTCTCACTCTCCAGTTCAGAGAAGCAAAATCCACTGTCATTCAGAGCGCTTTTCAGAGGGACACATAAATGGGATGAATCCAAGTTGAAGGGTTCCTCAGACTTATTACAGCTGTAAGAAGACTGTGCAACAAAACTGTCACTAGACTGGGCTCCATCACTTTCAACTGTACAGATGCTGACTTCACTAAGCCATGAACTGATGGAGGAACGTCTGCTGCTGGTAAAGGGATCCTTAGCAAAGGGCACAACGATATCAATATTTACACCAGTAGAAGTCTCCTGTGAGGTATAAGCATCAAACTCATCATTTATGCTGCTGATAATACTGACCGGCCTTGAACCTGATGCAAGTGCCTGAAGGGAGCAGTCACTGTTAAAGCTAATGATACTGGAAGGTCTTCCATTATCCATAATTCCACTAATAGATAGCTCTTCCACCACTGTGAAAACAAGCTCATCCTCTCCATTCAACTCAACAGGCTGCTGCAAAGTCACTGTGGTGGTCAGTATATCCCGATCAAAACACTTCCCTCTGAAGGCTGATCTGAAGCTGTGTACCTCTATCGCACCTGCCTGATTCTGGGTGTTGCTACCAGCCAGGAATGTGCTTCCTACAGGGTTTTGCTCAGGTTTGTTTCCCATCTGTTTGCTCATTCCCACAGGAGGAGTGCGAACTGCATTGCTATTGTCCAGCTCCAAATTCTCAGCTGTAGAGCTCGGTGAATGCTCTCTCTGCTGTGGAGGGGGAGGTGCTGGGCTTGGCAAGGGCCTCTTCATGTACAAGGATTTTTCCTTAATGACACATTCAGCTGTGGCCTTATTCTGCTCTGGATTCCTTGAAGGGCTACACCTTGAGGACTGCAGGGAACCAGTGATTGTCTCTTTCTCTCCCTCCAGTATCAAGTCTATTATTTTATTTTCAGCTCTGCTCTGCAGCTTGGAAGCCTCTGCTTTCAAGTGCGGTGGGCTATTTTCTTGACAGTTGCCATTGCCAACCCTTGGTGCGATAGCCTGGAAAGGAAGATTGTGTCCTTTTTTGGGAGATGCAGTTTCTTGTGGAATTGGTTTCTTAAATCCTCCAGAAGGAGAGGATAGTTTTTCCTTTATCAGCTTAGACTGTGCATTTTCTGTACCTCCAGGACTACAACTGGACCCAACAGAGATTTCTCCACAAGCAAATTTCATGGGTTCCTCACTTCCATCAATGCATTCTAACCTTTCTTGCAGTTCAGCAAAGGTGTTGCATTTAAAATGGTCCTTGTCAGAACTCCTACCAAGAGCAGAATTGTCTTTATTTCTTTTCTTGTTTAGGGACGGGATTATGGGAACAAACTCTGGAGGACCTTCATTATCTGTCAATTCCCTGTCAGACAAAGCTGCACCATTTGGACCAACATAAATGACAGTATCACAAGACTGTTCACTGCTGGAGGAATAATCAGGATCACTAGATATATTCAGGACGGGAAGGTCAGGGTCAAGGGCAACAGTTCGTGGGTGGAATGGACGCAAATGGGGTGGTCTTCGGACATGTCCTTCTTCACATGAACTCTCTCCTCCAGATGAGCTGGACGCATACTGCAAATGATCAATACAGAAGTTATTTAATTGATAAATAAGTATATATATATGTACATGTAATTGATTAAAATGTCAGGTTTAGTATATACTCTGTGCTTTGTGTATACTATCACAACTACATCTGGTGGGAAAATATTAGAGTGGAGGGTGAATTAAAATAACAAGGTCATGCTACAGAGATTTTGCTATAGGAGGAATAATACAACAATAACACCTTTTCAGATAATTTCCATTAAATATTATGCATTGTCTTTCTCCTTAACAGTTTTCTGTTCCTTCCTTATTGATTTTTAATTAATACAAATAGAAGCTTTTAAGATAGTTCCACATGTAAGTGAAGAAAGAATACGTGTTTGAAACAAAAAGAAGAGAATTTCAGGATTAAGGACTGGGGGCAGGATGATGGCTCAGTGCCAAGTCATTTGTCAGTTCCTCTCCTGAGCTTTTATGCATTTTGTATTACTTTTTACCATCGAGAAATCTCATGTTCCCCTACCGAGAGGTTAGGAAAACTCATTTTCAAATGAATTAATTTCTGCTTGTTTGTGAGCCAACCTTGGATTTCTTCTTTCTCATTCGGTGGATTCGTGATGCAAGCTGAATGGTGGTGAGGGTTTCTGCATAATTGGCTGGGGAGTCAGAAATATGCGCAATCATAGTAGTTCTGCAGTTGATGTTCCCAAGTGATTCCCTCAACAACATTGTCAGCTTGTTGTCCCTGTGCAACAAATGAGAATACTAGGATGATCAGAAGAAATCACAACCATTTTTGCAGAATTTTACAACACAAGCTGTGCTTTCACTTTCATAGGATATTTGCATGTATGCTACATGTAAATAACAAATATGGTCAATAACAGGAGCATATTTCATGTGTCTAAATGTATATATACAAAGTTATTAAATTTAAATTTATCTGCCTGTGTATTTACTGTGTAAGTCATTTTATTTGTTATTTAGAAAATTGTGAAATTATTAATAACTAGTTATCTCAGGTTTAGCTCATATTACCCAAAAAAAGCTCGTAAGTACTGTATTTTTAGCTGAACAGACTAAGTACCTGGATAGCTGCACTCTGTGAGCTCTATGCAAACAATTTTGATAATAAGAAAAAAATAAGTCAGCAGAAATGGTAAGAAATCTCTAAACAAATATAACAATGTTAGATATCAGAAATAGTTTCTAAGTGTCACGTCAACTAATCTACTTTCCATTCTACCACTTGTGGTCTGCTCTGACAAATGGGAAGCAGAACTTCTCTCTGAAGGCTTTCCTGGTGATGCAAATCCTCCACCACAGACAGCAAAGCTGACAAGAGAAGTGACATTTGGTCCTCCACTGGTCTCCAAGTCCTCTCCCCAGGGCTCCCCAAAGGCTGCTTCCTACTGCCCCCCCTGAGCTGGTCCAACATGAGGTCCATCGTGTCTGCTCACTAAGCCATGGTAGGTGACCAAGCGGAGGATCTGCACTTCCCTGTTCTAACCTATCCATACTCCAATCCATACACAAACCTAGCAACTAGCCTGAGGAAAATATCTCTTTCTGCCTAATACAGAAAGAAAAAACACCTGTTTGAGATGCATCACTAGACAAATATGTGAAATGACATGATTGATAACAACAGCACAAAGTTATAATGCATGAAGACAAGCAGCAATTAAATTTAAAGACTGAAGGCCAAGTTCTGGTAAGAGGGTTCACAATGTGGCTGTTGTCTTTAAGCTGGGATCTCCACAGGTGTGTTTGAGACAAAATTTAAAGTCAAGTACACTCCACAAAAGAAAACACCCAAATGTTCACTTCTGCTAAATAAATGTGCAACATGGTGGTCTTCTCTTTTTTGAAGAGATGTATCATTCAAAAAGGCATACAGCAATAATGACATTTGATGACCATACTTCATAACTCTCAAGTATTTTTGGAAATTTCAATACAATTTTTATATTTGGAAAAAGAAGAGAAAATCCTATGAAATTTTGGTTAAATTTTCACTAATGTCAAGCTGGCTGAGATCAACCTAAATTCCAAATCCAGGAAACAAAGAGAAGATAGAAGAAAAGAAAACATCTTGGTGATTTTCCCCCCACTTTTTTTAACAATTAACTATCCCCAACATTTCATCCAACTTCAGTACAAGCAATATGCATGTAATTTTTCACCACGTAATTAAGAATGTAATGTTACTACGTAATATATAAAAACTTTTGTGTATGTATATATGGACAGGTGGATGATTAGATACATGTTTCTGTAATATAGAAGTGACCTAAAAGAAGACAGACCCCTCTCTGACAGAATTTCCTCTAACTTCATCTTAGGCAAAGAGTAAATTGTTGATGCAATTCATTTCTCAGGTAACACCAGCCACAAATTTAAGATAATGCAGACAAGATTCACTTACTTATATGGCACATGCTTAGCACCATTAATTAATGCCAAAATTACATTGCCCAGGGCAGAGAGAGACAGACACAGAGAGCCTCCTCCATCTCGGCTCTTGCTCAGCACTTTTTCACAGCTCCCTAAATCAATGAGATGCAAACGACTACGTCCTCCAGACACTAAAACAAAGAAGGGAAAAACAGTTGTACATCAGTTCTTGCATGGACTCAAGCCAAACCTGGTATTCAAACTGTATTTAAATGAGGAAAATAATGAATACAGCACAGAATAATGACCAAATTAAATATTAATTGTAAGGAAACCAGATATTGGCCACAGCTATGAAAGTTAAAGGTGACTCAACTGGCTTCAGAGTTCACTTCATTTTTTCCTTTTTAAGTTTATTGCAAATTATTATTAAAACACAAGACCACATCATTTAAAAATAAACAATATGGTAAGAAGATTCATACTTCCTCCTTTGCCACTCTTCTCCATGCGATACTGGTATATGTGAAGAGTAAAAAGCATATGTGAATTCCTCCTATCTTCTTCCTCACATTCAGGTTTGCTAGTGCTTCTGGCAGCAATTGCAGCATCAAGGAAAAAGGCAGCTTTCTCTGCTGTCGGGGCCCTTAGCTCACTTTGGTTTTGAAGCTTGAATATAAACAAGAAAATAACTAATTAGCAAAGGGGCATTTTTTGTTATTTTTTTGCTGAACTGACTAAATCTCCAGGGCACTGAAAGAAACAAATATGTACACCATGGGAGAAGAGCTTATAAATTAAAAGCAATAATTTTTTTTTCTCTGTCTTAAAAGTTGTCATAATTGTTGTCAGATAAAAGGAAATAAAATGTAGAAGAAAGTCAGGCTCAGAAAAATCTATGTTGCGATATTCATTATACCTGAGTTCCACATATTGGATCTTCTCTCAGATAAACCCCAGGAGACTGGCCATCCTGAAGGCTGCCAGTGGCTACTTCAGCTAACAAATCCTTAAGGTTTTCATCTTTGCCACTGATCTCCACAGCAGATACTCTAATAGAGAAACGAGTTCCAGTTTTTTCTTTACGTTCATTGATTAATTTGAAGAGCCAAGAAATTGCACAGGGGATGATACCAAGGCTCTGTGTGGAGTTATCTTTCCCAATCATGGTAAAAGATTTTCCTAGAATGAAAAGACAAACATGGACATAATTTACATTTCTTATACAAGACAGTGTCTCTTCATATCACCACTGTACATTACATGTAATGCCACATGCTGCACAGATAATGGGAAAGAACAGATGCAAAAATACGAAGCATGTAATTATTAATCCATTACTATTTATTCAATTAGGTTTGCGATTTTTGTCAGACCCACAGCAAATTAATGTTAAAAACATCTATGATCTTTTGATTTTCATCACAATACACCTACATAAACCTGCTCTTGAATAAGCTAATCTGATGCCACATTTTACCTTTTCAAATTAAAACTTACAGTCACAGTGTAGAAATAAACCATGATAAGTTTGCAAAGCTAATTAAAAAGAAATTCTAATCTATTCATATACTCCAGGTTTATTGTTCCAGGAGCTGACAGCATGTAATTACCAGACTGACATAGTAATTAACTGTAACGAATTTGGGAGCTCACCAAGCTTGACATGACCAAAGCAAAATATGCAACCATCTGCACCATTCACAACAGACTGGATTACTTCTGCTACTGTTCCAGAGCATACCTCAGCCTGAAAGAAAGATTGGAGACAAATAAGTAAAAGAGCATATACTGCTGTGTTTTTTACTATTCTTCTGTAATGAAATGAATGACTCAGTATTTTTGAGGCTCAATATTCTCCCAATTTTTATGGCATCAGTCCTATTATTTTAGCAACTGTGCTATCTTAAAAAATAATAAAATATGCCACTACAGCCTAAAATAGTTTTCAATTCTATTAAACCTATTCTCTTGGAATATTGATTCTATGACTAATGTAGCAGACTGAATGCTATCCAGCTGGGCTTCCTGCTGCTATAATAGCTTAGCCAAGGCTATTCAGTAATAGTAGCAACTCCACTGAAATTAAGCTACTGAGGATTGCTCACAGGAATTAAAAAGACATCTATACTGAAGAAAATGCATTAAGATCCCTGAATAAGATTTCATAGCATCACATTTTCCTCTTCCAAGGGAAACATCATCATCAATAAAGAGAACTTGCTAAAATATTTGAGTGTGCTAAAACCAGTTTATCCACGTTTATCCACGTGAAAGCTTCAAATACACATGATCTATTAAGTACAGCAACTAGGGGCAGGAGAAAGGGCTGGTGCAAATATGTAACTACAGTGAAATGATAAGGCTCTGCTTGCAGGTGCATGGCAGCAAGTTTGCCTCCAGCAATGAGCCTGCACAGAAGTGGCTGCACTGGCCAACATCATCCAGAAACACCACAACAGGCCACCACAAGGAATTGAAAATCCAGGCCAAACCAGGGATCCAGAGACTGAAGGACTGGTGCCAAAAACAGCAGAGAAGCAGACTGTGACCAGCCACCTTGCAGCAGGGCTGACAGCACAAGAAAAAATCACTTCCAGTTCTGGACTAATGTTGAGATCACTGTTCCATATTTCTGTACAAAGACCCCATCTGAACTTACATAGTATCTTAAAAACAGCCTCTGGATGTGCTTACCATTGCTTTAGGCCCTGATGTGTGTGGGAGGTTATTCTCCATTTTTAGTGCTTGGCTAGAACTTAGACTTAATAGATATTTTCACGTCTCTAGTCTGGAACCCCAAAAAATTAAACAAAATCCCAGGAGAAGATCTGAGAGTGGGATTATGAACTAGATCTTGCCATATTTTCTCAACATTAATAGACTATTTTCACCTTGGATGCTTTGTGGTGTACTTTTCACCCTAATTTTTTTTCATCAGTTCAAACTTGGCATAGTTCTTCATAAGATGTTGAATTTATACTTCTTTTTTAAGCTGTTCTAGGATTTTTTTTTCCTGAACCAAAGATTTTTCCCAGAAGGAAATTTCAGGTGTCCATGAGTACAACCTCGCTGAATACACTGCAGACCACAATCCTCTCAAAAACCATCCATCCCATCTGTGTGGCAGATTTCAGATCTGGGGTTATTAATGTACAAATACTCCCTTTTGCAGGCCAAAAAAAATGCATGCACCACCATCAGCACAACCATCAAGACAAAATAATCAGTCAAAAACACAGTATAAACAAACTGGAAAAGGTGAAGAGAATTTAAAAGCTCCCTAACTACTTCAGTACAGCAACCCCAAGGGGTTAGCTTTATCTTTGCTCCTAACAACAGCATTTAGTTTAACATTAAGCACATGTTCATTTCCCAATGAAAGCCATGGGGAAGAACTTTATTTCAGTACCATCAAACACACTAAAACCTAGCCGGATGGAAAACTGGATTTCAAATTGGCTCTGTGTCTTTCTCTAACACAAGAAAATACAGGAAGGTAATTTAGTCAGCAAATCCATCTCCCCAGCTATTATTCC
The DNA here is from genome assembly GCA_013390005.1 of Calyptomena viridis. Taxonomy (NCBI): domain Eukaryota; kingdom Metazoa; phylum Chordata; class Aves; order Passeriformes; family Eurylaimidae; genus Calyptomena; species Calyptomena viridis. Next base: position 28,396 of record WEIV01030260.1, read on the forward strand.
TTAATTTTACATCTCAACTAAACTGAAAATGTAGGAATCTACCCACTTCTCTGTTAATTACCATGTTTTTTTCCAGGCATTAAGGCAACTCATTTAAATAAAACTCCCCAGAAACAGAAGGAACTCTTCAGGCAATCAAATGCAGTGGCCATGAGAAGGCTCAGGACATTTATGCAAGTAACTCCAGTACCTGTGAAGCATCCTGGGGGAAAACTGCATCAAAAGCAAACATTTTTGGGACAGCAACAACGCCTCTTCTGTGACCTGCATTAGAAGGCCCGCTTGACGCTGGATCATAAAATGTGATTTGTTTTTTTCGTGGGTCTACCTTTAGGAAGGACATGGATTCAGATGTTTCATGTGCTCCTTGAGAGGAGCAAATCCTTACCATCACTTTCACCTGCAAGAATTCAGAAGAAAGCGACAACTTGAGTTCACAGCTACAGATAAACACACGCAAAGCATTCCTCCCAAACCCACTCCTCCTCCCATCATGCATTTGTTTGTAATGTTTAGGTGTGTCAGAACAACCGTGGGACAAAAGCAGAGCCAGATTTTCCAGCCTTCACTGAACTAACTAGCTTTTAAAAGGGCATTTTGTCTCTTCAGTTGACTCTGTTCCAGTTTTACCATTTCAATTTATAAACATCTGATCTGCAGGTATGATCCACTGTAGGTGTAACACCATGCCAAAGAAAAGAAAATTCTGGTCTCCTACCTTTCAAGTACTCAGTGTGACCAAAACAGCATACCACTTTGAAAATCAGCCTGAATAACACAAGGCTCAGACAGCCAGTGCATTTGAAGTAAATCTAGAAACTTTCAATTCTTTGTTTGCATTATTCTAATAGAAAGGTGTTTCTCTTATAACTTTCCCAGGCAGATGCCTTTATGCTGTTATTGCTAGGCTCTTTGGTGGTTAGGTGGAGAACGAATGGGGGAAAAAAGGAAGGGAAAAAAAAACCCACAAGCCATTAAAAGGTCGAAAAGCTTGAAAAGAAACCACTCACAAAGTACATTTCTATTGAAGCACCGCGAATGACAATATCCTACACAGAGATTTTTAATATTTTTCAATATTATTAGAAACCCCAGACATGTTAGCTGTGATTTCCAAAGCAGCTTATGGAAGTCAAGTGACTTGGTCTCAGGAAATTTCAGCAATGGCTGCACACCTGCTTCATTTAATCTTCCTGGAAATCATACTCTCACTTTAAAAACCTGTGAAATACCATCTCACATTTATCCTTATGAAATGCTCCCAGGTCAGAATCAGCATGTTTTATACACTTTGCACTGAAGTAAATGACTATTACAGGTGCAATTTCAACTCTGAACTGCCCAGCAGATCAAACTTCAGAGAAAAGCAATGCTTGGCCAGAATTACCTTTTCCATGGCCAATATGAAATGTTTCAATAATAAGCTGAACAACAGTATGATCTCCTTATCCAACTGCCAGACAATTCTGACAGCACCAGTGTTAACCAGATAGTTTTTCAATGGGTGAAGAGCCTCCATGGCTGTGATATACCACAGCTGGTACAGCTGGAACAATTTACTCGCCACAGCACCCATCAGGAGCTTCGTCTTCTGCGACACAGCTACTGATCCACTAAACACAGACTCCTGTTAAAGCACTTGCACATGATTTGTAAGTGGAGTGACAGACAGGAACCTCTCTGCTGCAAATCTACCAGGTGAACCCTCCAAACACAGAACACAGTCACCTACTGATGAGTCTGCACTCAGCACTGGTGAGGCCACACTCTGAATTCTGTGTTCAGTTTTGGGCCCCTCACTACAAGAAAGACATTTTGGTGCTGGAGCATGTCCAGAGAAGGACAACAGAGCTGATGAAGGGTCTGCAGCACAGGTCTTACGAGGAGCAGCTGGGGGAGTTGGAGAAAAGGAGGCTCAGGGGAGACCTTATTGCACTCTACAACTACCTGAAAGGAGGTTGTAGCAAGGGGGGGGGGTTAATCTCTTCTCACAGATAACGAGCGATAAGACAAGAGGAAATGGTCTCAGGTTGTACCAGGACAGGTTTAGGCTGAATATTAGGAAAATATTCTTCATGGAAAGGGTTGTCAAGCCCTGGAACAGGCTGCCCAAGGAAGTGGTAGAAACACCATCCCTGAAGGTATTTAAAGGATGTGTAGCTGTAGCACTTGGGGATGTGGTTTAGTGGTGGGCTTGGCAGTGCTGGGTTAACAGTTGGACTCAATCTTAAAGACTCTTTCCAGCCTAGATCATTCTATGGTGCTATGAGTCAGGACCACTTTTAGTCCTGAGCTGGATATTGCACAAGGAAGCCAGGTTTGAAAGCACACATCTCTGATAAAGAATGATTCTCTATTTCCGTAAATTTTTGCTAAATTTAACCTTAAATCTGCCAGAACAATTTGACTCTTACTTACTATGTTTCAAGAACATTATGTCATTAAAATGGTGTGCACTGACACATTCTTTCTGTCTTTACAAAAAAAAAGGCACTTTGCAGTCAGCACTTCCCTGTCACTCCTGTATACAGAGAAATATTACCAAAGGAAGAACCAAAGCTGTAAACCTACTATAGCCAAGCATAGCATGGGAAATGCAGGCAACAAACAGAGACCAGAGCAGGCTGAGCCATCCTCTGGGACTGCCCTTCATACCAGACAAGATAAAAAGATGATGGCATACACACCTGTACCCAGTGTGTGCAGTGAAATCCAGTGCCCAACCTAGGATGATCCACACCAGACAGTTGGGAACAGCAGGAAGCACCACGCTGAACTGTCCCTGATTTTATCAACTGGGGATGGCAGGTAATTTGAACATTTCATTTAAGTTCTCAACTGTTCTGTTTTTCCATGTCATCCTCTCTACAGGGGCTAAGCTGCACACAGGCATCCCTGCATGGCTACTCAAGCACCCTCACAAAAAATATTTTCCACAAAGCAGCTATAAAAGCTTTTCCCCAACATTTTTTCCAAACAAAGGGATTAAGAAACAACCAAACCTTCCCATAAACACTGCGGGAGGCTCCACCAAAGGTAGCAGCAAATTCTTCCACCTATTGACTCAAGCAGTCCTCTGATTCAACACTTTCTTTTCTTTCCCTCTTCACAGTAATATGAATATGAAAACATAGTCCCAGAAAACAAGCAAACCTTACAATAAATGAAACAGCTGCCTCAAAAGCAAAGTGCATCAGAGGTGACACACTCAAGGCTGTTTTCCCATAAAAGCTGCATGAAGCCAGCTTTGTGTATTAGCCTGCTAGCTCAACCTTGACACGCTACCAAGGTGCTCATAGAAATAACCTCCCTTGGGGCAAAAAAAAAAGAAACAAAACCTAAATATATAAATATATGTAAGTATAAATGCCCACTCCAGGGTCACTTGATGAAAATGAATTTTAAAATATATGCTGTTTTCAGAGCACTTATCTAAACAGTCCTTTCTGTTCTCTCTTCCACCTATTATTAGATTATAGCAGCCAGAGCTTGGATAAGAGGCAAATTGGTTTGCTCCTGACCTAAACATCAAGTTACCTCCATCAGGGCGTTGCTCCCCCTAAACACAATGATAGCTTCACCCACAGAAAAACCTTGTGTGTCAGATTAGCTTTTTAAGACCACCTCTCTGATGCAGAAATGTACTGAAATAGCTTCCCATAATGGATCAGATCCCAAACTTAACAGGTCTTAAGGGTCATCTTCATTTTTACAGCAGAAGTGAACTTTCAAGACAAATGGGAAGAGAAAAGCAGCTTAAGGGAGTTCCTCTTTTAATGTTTTGTGTATAAAAGCAGGTTTGCAAGTAGAAGAACATTGATTTCACATTTAGTTTCCCTGTCCACTAAACATATCTGTAAGTGATATCTACCCAGAAATTGTAGGGTTATAATGTGTCACACTCATTCATGATGCTGAGCCAGAGTGATTTCACTCAGAAATAAAGCAGCAGTGCTCATGAAAGTACCAACAAGCACAAAGATTACTCAGACATATCCCTTCAAAACAGCAAAAAAACTAAGAGCAGGCAGATTCTGGGTGCATGCACACGCTTCTAAGTGCATAAAGGAAAGGTTTGGAGTAATGCTATTTATTCTTCTCACACTTCTCTTGCACGCCTTTGAGGGCCAATATTAAGTGACAGCTTTATATTCTCAGCTCTGAAGCTCATCCCAGTATTCTTCTGGAATGAATACTGCTGGAAAAGCAGTGTATTATAGAGCCAGCATGGCTCTTGCCTTAAGGATCAATATAACTGCGGCTTCTCCCGGGTCTCTTTATCTAGTTCTCATACAAAAGGCATCTCACCTGCAGGGACAGCAATGTGTGGTGCAGGAAATCATCGAGATATAAGGGCTTGCAGGGAGCGAAGCGTTCAGAAACATTGTGAACCTGTAAATCTGAAAGTAACTTTGGCCCATAACTAGGGGGCAAATCAACAATAACTGCACTCTAATGCTTTTATTCGCTTATGAAAATGAATTATTAGAATTAAGGGCAATAAACACTAATTTCAGTCCCACTCAGGACCACATCCTTCTTGGGCAATTGTTCAACAATATGTCCAGCTTTCTATGGTCAACTCCAACGGCAGGAGAATGAACAAAGAAATGGAAGAATAAGACAGGTCTATAGGAATAGGAACAGGTCGGGGGCAGGTGGGGGAAGAATTAAAAGGAATGGCAGGGAGGGAATAGAGAAAAAAGAAAACAAAAAAGAAAGGCAATACAAATTTGGTGATTTCAGAAAATTCACCTCAGCTCAGGGCAACACTGCTCTGATCACTTTGAGACTCCTTAAGGAGACACCACATCCATCTCATGATGTGGTGGAGACACCACATCCATCTCATGATGGGAATGATGCTTCTTGTTAGGACTGGGTATTATTACTAACTCTGTTTGTTCCCCCTTTTGTGAATTTCTTCTTCAATGCAGAGAATGATGCAAAGTAAGAAAAAGAACTACAAGTGAAAGTTTATAGTCATGAAGGATACAAGACTTTGTACATAGACATTCATACAGACATTGAATACTGGATAGAGGCTCTATTTTAATGAGGATGTTGATAGAAAAAGAGGCTACATTTCTATTTGAGTTCAATTTCTGCAAATAAAAATAACAAAACGCAAACATCACAATACTTGCACATGTATTTACATTTTTCTCAGTGCCTGAAGACAGCCTAAATCATGCAAACCACTGAAGTATCTCATTAATTAACTGACTCTAATCTGGTGGGTTTTGTACACTGGGGGACTGCACTCTATTGCTGAACTTTTCCAAATTCATTTTTCTGCAGAAACCAGGAGGTCAGCAGAATTGCTGAAGAAAATCCTATTAAAATCAAAAATGTTTGGGAAAAGAAGATGGCAAATATATCTTGACTATGTCATTACAAGATAATGAATTTTAAATAAATAAACAAGCACCTAATTTGGAAAAGCTTTTGAATTTGGTGGCATAAGGTCAGAGGCCACTCACCCAGCACAACAATGGGCATAATTTTAAACTTCACTGGCATGGGTGGGAGAGAGTCTCAGAGCAATCAAGGAATTATTTTTTTCAAGTTTATCTGTCTGTCAGCCTACAGTGGAAATCAGGGCAAAGAAAGCATCTGCAAGCTAGAATTCATTTGTTCCAGTTATGTAAGGGCAAACCTAATGGATGGGTGTTAAAGCACAAAAACAAAAATCCTACCAGTTTCATGCAAACATGAAGAATTTCAAGGGAGACAAACTGGCAAAAGGGCAGTTTTCTGAAAAAAAATTAGAGACAAAAAGAAAAGTCCCATGTGTGGGGGACAAGGGTTATGTGGAGGACTCTGAGGCTAAACTCCATAGTTTTAAAAATATCTGATGAGATCACTAGAGAACCACAGATCCCCTCAAATATCAGTAACCTGTTGGAGTTCTGAGCCAAAACTCTCAACCTTAAGATCTTTGACCCTTACAAAAGTCAAATCTACATGCATATTTAACAACCCTCACCTAAACACAGAAATATCACAGAAACTGGGGTATGCACAACCTGGCTGGTACCAGCCCTCCCTTTTCTTGCTGCTCTCCTTCACTGCTACTGGCTACCCCATTTCACAACTAAGGGTCACAAGGAGAGACCTTCTGCCCCATTGTCACGCAGCAGTCGCTGTTTCCAAGCTATGACCTCCTCCAGTGCTGCCAGTCCCATGTGCCTCTTTTGTGTGGACTCATGATTTCCAGATCCTGCCCCCAACATACTGAACCAGCTGGAGCTGAGAGGGACAGAGTAGGGGAGTCACAGCAACAAAAAATAATGGGCTGACTTCCAGACTCATCAAGACAGTGCAGAACACCAAGGGTATGTCAGTGCCAGAAAGCAGATCTGGAAAATGTAAAAGAGAAGCCAAAAAGCTGTGAAACTCAAAATTCAAAGCAACTCTCTGACAGCAAGGCACAAATGTGAGACCAATGGTCAGAGGCAAGCTGGAAATTTTGTCTAATAAAGCCCAAATATTTTGGATATGCTGAATTGAATGGAGCTATTGCAAAGCCATATGTCAAGGACCACAAAACTCTTCTAAGACCAACGAGACATGCGTTGTCCCAGAAGAAGTCACATCCAAGGCCGAATTTGTACAGAAGAGTCAGTGATAACACCAAGAATGAGACATTCTTACACAATTTTAGACAGAAACAGCCAGCAGATTGACAATCAGGTTCTCATAGATTATTACCCAATAATCAAGAGAGATGGAAGGGCTGACACCAGACCAGAGACTCTGGCACCAGATTCTGACACCAGAGAAAAGGGAAGGACTATTTCACATTTACAGAACAATATTATTTGAATTCTATTTGTAAGACCATCATGGACCTCTACTACCTGTTTTAGACAACAAACGCAAAATATATATACGTATCTCAGAAAGCTGGGCATGCACCTATAAGTGGAGGGTGCCAAATACTCTCACAGTTTAATTAGGGGCAGACGTAGAGAGAAAAGACTCCACTAATTCACTAGGTAATGACTAGACTCCATGGCATTCTGAATGTTGAGGAAATTGTGATCCTGACCCAGCAAAGTATGTTAGCACAGGCATAACTGTAACATATGGTACCTCCTTTGAAATCCATGGATGCACACTGTTTATGTTTTTGTAGTGATGCTTTGTTAGCATTCGATGCTTATGTAGTTGTCAAGTTTCAAATTAAACAGAATGAGAAGGAAAAAATAAAAAGAATGGATTAAATAGCACGTAAAATTTTAAAATACATGTGCTTAAGCCTTTTTTACTAAAATAAACTCTGACTTTATCTGTCTGTATTTTGGGAAGGTGCTGGCACTATACTGGAATCCATTTTAAAAATGCCGGTCATATTTTGCATTACAGCAGTATCATAATCCCTAAATGAACACACAATTTGGTCTTTAGCAATAAATGTCGTTATACCAAATTTGAACAGACACTAAATATTCCCTGGAAACACACATCCTTGACAGGCATTGTACAGCCAGGAAGTTAATTTTGTCCAATGTTCACAAAATGGCATATAAATAGAAGGTTAAATAAATAACTGTGTTTAGACACCCACCATTCTGAATTAAGATTTCTCACCAAAAAACTACCAAGAATTCACATTCAGTTGAATAAAGACCATTTTCCAATGAAATCACTTATTTTTCTACTACAGTGTAAATCAAATTACAAAAGTCCTACTTCAGAGCCAATATTTTTCATGGAGTTAATTGTAACTGACAGATATATAACCCTTGCTAAATTGGTTTACTGTGGGTAGTTCTTACAAGCCTTTCATATACTGCCACTACCAATGGATGGCAAATTTATATGCAAAATTGCCACGTTAGCACAGACCATCTAGCTCCCCTGGGAGAACCTAAAAAAGAAAAAAAAATCCCACTTCTATATCGTACTCTGTTAAAGAGAATTGATTCTCTACTCCCAGAAAACATGAAGAAAACTATTTCATTTCTCCAATGTGAAAACAAAGTAGAAGAATTTATGTATTTTTATCTAACTTTTCCACATTTTTGTTTAAGTGGTTCAAGGTGTTTTGGCAAAGATGCAGGTACCTTGGATGATACAGTGCTACATACATCGATAGACAAGCACTTAGTATGATACATGACTTCTATCAGAAATAACGCTTTAGTCATTAGGAAACAAGGAGCAATAAAGATGACAAAATTAAGTATCTATTTGTTATCCGTCATCAAACCATCATGAGATGGGACACACAGCACACTTAAGAAAATCCTGCATGATCAGTAAATCATATTAGCTGTATCTTAGCTATGGCTTGCTAAAGCATAAATTAAAGTAGATATCTAAAGCTCATAAATGGCGACCCGTACGCATATACCTGTCCAAGAAACATGTCTGACAATTCAGGTTCTCTTTAAATGCTCCATTTCAATTGTCTCACATACGAGGATTCTGTCATTCTAATACAAAAAAATTGACAGAATCCTTGGAAGAGACAAGCACTTAAAGTTGCTGTAGTAAGTGATGCAGTATTATAAAGAATGAGCTGAATAGAACCCCAGAAAAAAAACATTTTGCATGAAAAAGGCTTCCTACCATGCTAAAGAAAAATAGCACATTAGAATGCTACATAGCAGCCACTGTAAAAAGGGTGTCTTTTTTAATACCACAATATGATAAATTATCTTAAGTAGCACATTAATGTCAGAAATTGAGCATAATCTAACTTCTTTCCAGTGACAATATTAAAGGGCTTTCAGACGTCTTTCCTACTATTCTGACATTAAATTTAATAATACCCAGAGAGACCACAAAAATGATTCAGTTACAAGAATCATACTGCACTGGATCATTGCCTTTTAAGTAGGATTCAGCTAAATGATTTGGACTTTGATGCTTTTGGCACATTCAAGAGAAAAGTATGAATTTTTCTACGTAACATTTATCAGTAGTGAGCAAAATTCCTTTCAGTATCCAGTTTGCATTGTTAGTGGGATTTTTCTTTGTGCATGAGCTTGATTATTGTTGATTATATGAAACACAGATCCCAGACAGACCTATCATTCAAATTTTTTTTTTTTTCAACTTTTCCCTGCTTGGTATTCTTGAATATTGACAACCCCTGCCAGCACCTGTGAGAATGTATAACATTTTGCTTTCTTAGTAAAGCAAAATTAAGCAAAAGGCTTAATTAAAGATTTGTATCATAGGACAAGGTAACACACTGCTGTTGAAATTATTATAATGGGAAAAATTGGTATTTCTGAAATGTAAAGGAAATTAATCAGACATTTATTTTCCACCTTCCAGAAGAGTACTTGAAACAGTGAGAAATTACAAATACAAATTGCAAAAGATACATGCAGGCTCCCTGCTGAAGCAAGTCTCTAATAAAAGCCATATAGCAATTTCACCACAGCAGAACTGTATGATGCACATGGAGATAATGATGTGAGATTAAGAATAAATTTAGATCTTGGGCTCAAATAATCAATAACTGAGTTCAAGTGCAAGAACTGGCCATCACAATCTCTCCACATCCTGCCTCATCCAGCTGTTCTCACAATGCACAATAACTGCCTTTACTGTAGTCACGCAGCTTATGAAAAGCACGAATTCAAGCCTCTTCCTTTCCACAAATGTCTGTTGTGCTCAAAAGTTCAAGACAAGGTCTCACAACCAGTGACAGGACCTGTCGAATTCTAGACACCTCATAAAAACACAAGGTAGTCCAGATGCTGCCTTCAATCAGTTCCTTAGATTCAACTGTCCCATCATCCAGTTCAGGATAACTCTTATTTCTCTGTTTAACTTGTAAACCAATGAAAAGGGCTTAACATATGGGAAGTTTGCCACTGAATCACTTCGGCCAAAGGGAGTTTCTTTGGCAGGATAAGCCAATAGTCATGGTAGGTCAGCTTTGAAAGTGCCTATCAAACACAGAAAATAAAATTCCAGGTACAGATATTAATTTGTTTGGTGAGGTCTTTTTTCCAAAGGTTTAGGTTTACTGGAGTCCAGCAGCAAAATACATACTGCTGCTGCTTCTGAGTCCTGGGGTCTTGGAATCCAGCCCTTCCCTCACTCAGCCATAGAAATGCCTCCCCTCTGAAAAGGTAATTTAGAGATAAATACATGGCGAGGGAGGAAACATCTTTATATTTGTTATCATCCTCTCAAACTTCTTTAAAGATACCACCTCAAGGAAGAAGGTTGGTACAGGAAAAAACATCAAATGAGTGGCTGTTATTTAAACATTATGAGCCTGAAGAACAGCATGTATTTATATCACATATTGTTTGAGACCCCCTTAAACTTACAATGCTTAATCTTTTTGCCTCCTGAATAGTCAATAAAGCCTTTAGAAGCTCAGGTTCATGATAACAAACCTAATGCTGTAGCTTCCAGATTGGCTATTAAAATGGGTTTTGGTCATGCCTTTCTTACATGATTTTCTTACAGCTTACTGTCCATGCATGCATTGTTAGAGCTGGTTTTCTTATGCACAATACCTTGTGTTACTCAATATGAAAGTTCATCTGCGTCTTTACCCACTCAGTAACTTCAGTGTCATGACATCAGTCAGTTTTAGCTTTGGCTGCTGTGAATACACAGCTTTGCCGCCTCACCCAAACTATTTAAGACAACACCAAACAGGATGGATCTCCATATAACACCACTGTTAACTTTGCTTCAGTGTGAAGTCCATTCTAGTTTCCCACCAGTTAATAAACCACTAGAGAATACATGACAAATTAGGGGTTTTTAAGAAACCTAGGTCAAGGCACTTGTCAAAAAGCTTTTTCAGAATCCAAATACACTCTATAGCATCAGACCAACCCTAATTTAATGCTCACTGAGTCTTCCACAAAATACTAACGTGCTTTATCTGTATGTTATGGTTTGATCTCCGGCTAAATGCCGAGAGCTCACACACAGATCCAAAATTTCTCAGGAAAGGAAAAAAAAATTCGACTTTTGTGATAAGGATTACAAGCAACTGTTTATTAACTATTTCACAAGCAAAACAGGCTCTAACTTAGAATATTAAGTATTAACTACTACTAAATATTAAGTATTCACTACTACTACTACTAAAATCAGAGTTTAAGAGTTTAAGAGTGAGAAGTATGATAGATATTACAGACACCTTTCTCCCCCCCACCCCTCCCTTTTAACATCCTTCACCTTCCCCCAGCAGCATGGGAAGGCAGGTGTGGGGGGGGTTATAGTCAGAGGTTTTCTTTGCTGCTGTTCAGAAGAGAGAGAGAGTCCCACCCCAGCTTTCCTCGTGGGGTCTTCTCCACGGAAACAGTCTGTTACAAACTGCTTCTTAGAGGACTTGTTACAAANTCTTAAAGAAGCCTCTCTCCTAGCCCCCCCCCAGCTAATAAAAAACTCTGGCTACTTAAAATCACAACACTGTAGAAGCTTCATCTGCTGATCCCTACTGTACCACATTAATCCCTCTCTGCTAATTTCTATCTTTATTATTGTTTCAACCACTTTGCCTGGATACCTGGTCTGAAAGTCGGCCTTACAACACTATACTTTGAGATTCCCTCTGGACACCTTTTTCTACTTTTGGCCCCAAAGTGACACCACATTTTCCATATTCTGCTTCTATGTATCTTACAATATGTTGAATACCAGCTAAAATACAACTTTGAGCATCAGTGGGGGGGAAAAAATGTTAAGAATTACCACTGCAGGGACAATACAGAAAGCCAGTCATATATGTCAGTGTATATGTTTCAACATGTACTTTAAGCTTCCAGCAGATTTACAAAAGAAATGGGACTACACAGAATATGTCAGTACAGACAATAATTAGCTGCTGTAGTATTCAGGCCTCACTCACAATAAATGGTATTTTTGCACAGTTGGCATATCATTCATCTCTTCAGTTTTTCATAGAGGGAGCCACATTGCTCTCACTGAAGCATCTTGGACACTTCTATGGGTTTCCAGTTTGTTACACTATTTTTCATTCTTGCACAACTTTCTCTCCTCAGAGGTGAGGGAGGAAAAAGGCTGCCCCACAAGCTGCTTAACCCACTGTAACCACACAGTAACAGCTGGGTAAGGGACACTGCTGACATAGGAATGATCACACAAAGCAAGCAGAGTACCAGCCACAGCCACAGATGCTGTGGTAGAAAAAAGTGACTGCAGAATTCATCACTGATTTTGCCCCCTATGTGTATCTTATACTCAGTATTGGACAGGCTGCAAGAAAAAGCCAAGGAAAACGATAACCAGGAGGAGTGTAAAGTAAAAAGCTGTCAGAAAAGAGACTGAAGTTAACAGAGGCTCACAGCACAACTGCCAGTATTTACTGATTGTTCTCTCAATTACTAGGATACTTAAAGCAGTGAGGAAGAAAAGCAATTACTTTATTCCCATCACCCTCATCATGAGATATCAGCTGAGTAAATTTTGATCAGCAGAAGCTGATGAATAGGAAATAATGGAGAGTGCTAATGCACAATGAGCTAAATGCTACTAAAAGCTATTTGGCTTTTAGAAAGGTGAAACTGAGTTTTTTAGTACTAAAGAACACCTGTGTAGGAGTGACACTTTTCCTTTGACCACAAGTTCTAAAAATTCAGACACATGAGATTTCATTTGTGCTGACTCATAATTTTTACAAAAAGATGTAGTGCTGAAGGGCTCTTTTTATGGGAAAACTCTGATATTTATCAAGTTGCAAGAGAGGAATGGGTTGAGAGACATTTAATACATACTGTATATCAAACCGCAGATCAGAGAAGATGCTTAGTTACTTTGTTTTTTTGAAGAGCATTAAAACTAGCAGAGAATTCTTAATGTCTCCAGAACAGCACAGTATTCTTCTAAATTGTGGTTAACAAGTACGGTGAAAAGGACACAGCTGAAATCCTGGGCCCAAACAAACTGTATCTCCAATACTCAACAATCCTTGTAAGTTCCTTCCAAATCAGGATATTCCACGATTCTATGTTTTCAAAGTTTTCAGCTGAGAGCTAAACAGACATTTTGAGGGTCAACAGTAACTTGCTGACCCATAAAGTCTGGAAATTCTTATTGTTGTGTGCCAGGCAGGAGAGAGATTCCCACTCCTTTCTAGCATGCTACATATATATCCTGTGCTGAAGGAGCTGAGGTGGTCAGGGTCCTACCATATTCCTCAGCATTCTGGTGGAGCTCTTCCCTCAGAAAGCTCTCTGCTCTACTCAGTAATTAAGAAAGTAAGTAGGGGCCATGACCCAAGGCATATAATCTCCTGCCACCTGGGATCATGCACTTGATCCATATTAGACTTTGTAAACCTGTTTGAAGACACCAGATAAACCAGAGCTTTCCAGGAAGTACAAGTCATTCTGGGAAGCTCCACCAAAGCAAAGGAAAAAGACTGAAGTCTCTTGGCATCACACAGGTGCAGGCACACAATTGCAATGAGGTGCAAAGACAGTTTTATTGCGTTGTAGGCACAAGAATAGACAATCACACTTCAAAGGTCTTCCTAAGGCAAAGTGCCTCAGAAATGCCATGTTCCCTGTTATTCCTGGTGCCATGGACAAGTACTAGTCTCACAGAAAAAAGGCAGGCACAGCAAATGGGTTCTGTTAAAATACAGACATGGAAAGCACATTCTTTAGCAAAACCTCCTCCACCTGGGAATCTCTAAACTACTGTGCCAGGTTTGCTGTATTTTATCATTTAATACTACAACCTCTTTTCTAAGACACTGGAAAAGCAGAAGAAACCACATTTTCATCTGTGAGTTTTCACCTGCTTAAAATAGCCCAAATTACTCTTTTGTTTTCCATTTAGTGCAAACTCTCTGATTTAGGAAATAGGGAGTATTCTCTGTGAGCAAATGTCAGCTCTAGGTATTTAGGCTGACAATCTCTTTATGTTAATGTTGATTTGTATAGTTACTCTAGGTGCATATTTTAGCTCTTCTGTGCACATTACATACTTCAATTCTATCTTCAAACACTAATCTCTTGTAGCCTATGTAAATAAGTGTTCAGACTCTGCTGTGTGGGTGATTAATCAGTTATAAATATGAATAAATCTCTAAGTAATTGGGTTGTATTTAAATTAGTTTTAGAGAAAATTAGCAAAAATTTTTCAATTTCAAAGGTGCTGCATCTCTTAAATTGGCGAGACATATATTTGTCTCCTGCTACTCCATTTCCATACCCTTGCTTTACAATGGCATGTGAAGCAGAAGGAAACAAAGCCCCCCCAATGCATCTCCTTAACCTCAGTAGACAGACAGCACCAGCAGATGAATCTTGTTGGCAATGCAGAGACTAATTCTTCCTCAGGCAAAGCCTGTGTATGAATTGGTTTAGAACCAATGATGTCAAAGGAAATTTTGTCTCTTACTTTAATAGAATGAAGGACAAAACAACCTTTGCCAATACTGTTGTCAGCGATGTTAGCTGGCTTCAAGGAAGTCAGCACTCCAGCACTGAATCCGCCCTTAGCCTGCCAACTCTTTGCAAAGTCACAGGAGATAACAGCACTCAGACACATTCAAATGGATGTGGCTACCTCTCTATCCCAAGACCATTTCCTTGAGCCTCCATTCTAGGCTGAAAGCTTCCAGTCCCATTAAAATTTGTCTAGAAAACTATTTTAAAAAATTGAAATCCAAAGTTACCTTTCCAATGCCAGGGTTGTCCTTGATTTTGGACACAGCTCTCAGAAGGCATGGTGGTGCTGGGGGAGGACAGAGCTGCAGGATGCCACTAAAATTAGTGGCATAAATAGAGAAGTCGTGTGTGTGTGGCAGGGGCGGATGGTATTTCTTTCTCTTCGAAGACAGGTTAAGCTTCTGTGCTGCTCTGTATAAAAGTAATAGCAAGAAAGGAGAATATTACTAGGTGTTATTGGGAATCTGGACCAGACAAACAGATGCTCATTGTTATCACTGTCTGGTTAACAAATCAAGTCATTGCATTCTAACCTGATTTCATAAGGACAAACCATCAGGACACTCATAGAAGGAAATATGGGAAGAAAAATTATTGGCAAAATATTCAGTTAATTTCTCCACTAACAGAGTTTCAATTATAATCTAACTTTCCCTTCTTTCCCCCAACAGCTTGACATCTGAATCCTAAAAAGCTAACATCTCACTGACGTAATAAAAAGCTGAAATAATCCCCTTGTCACTGGCAGAACCAGATGGACTTTGCTGGTGATAACAATATGAAAGTGGTTCTTTGTACTCTACAAGTTACTCAAGACTGAGGATAACACTCCAAGTCAGCTGAGCTCAAGATCCTCTCCTGTTGGCTGCACAGAAAATCCTTAGATAACAGAAAATTTCCTTCAAGACAGATTGGTTTTTCCTCCCCACTTCCATTTTGTCACATTAAAATGGAAAGCTATTAAAAAGACATGCTTTAATGTGCTGAATGATAATGATGCAGCTTTTGAAATGTAGAATTTCAAAACATAAAAAGATGAAGGAGGGAAAATTAGAACACACAATTAAAATTGTAACATTCTTCCCTTTGAATAAAAATAGGAGCATAATCAGGTTTTTCTGCTATTCCCCATCAGCAACACCAAACAATATAATAAGAAACAAAAACAAACTCCACTCTACATCAAACCCACATGGGAAAAAAAAATCACTCTGTAGACTGAGGTAGAATAAAAAACTGTGTTAGCAAGCACATGCTGGGCATCTGGGGGTGGCAGCAAGGGTGAAATGTCAGCTTTTCCAGAATCAAGTAGAGTTTTACTACCCAAATAAGACATGTGTGATCTGACCCGGAGACTGTCAGTAGATAGTCCACCCACAGACAAATATCATAAAAGCATCCAACGTGTAATCTTTTAACATTAATTCAAACAACTGTTAAGCCAGAAAAGATGCAAAGTGTCCCACTGGCAGCATCTGTGGACAACCTGAGACGAGGCTACTGATGCCAACAGGTCTTCTGGGGACAAATCACTATTCTGGTCCATGCTTGCAATAAAAAGGCTTGTCACAGATTAGTTTATTAAATGTGATGACCAAAAGTATCTTTATACAACTACTTTGTATTTTCATCATGTGTTTCAGCCCAAGATCTCCAAGTACTTTTCAGTGAGATCAAACTGGCACTAGCATCTGTGAAGTATTATAAGCAACAGACATAAGGAGAAACTAAGGCAGTGCTTAGCTGTCATACTGAATTAAGGGTAAGTCTAGAACCCTAACCTTGCCGTGAATCTTGTCATCAGGCAGCCTCAGGCTAAGTCAGCTTAGTAAGCTGATCAGAGATGAAAACTCTTCCCTTTCTTATATTTATGGTAGGTTAGAAACAAAAATTAACACCAAGAACAAGAGGGCTGCAGAGTTAAGTCACTGCACTTAAGTCAAAATTAAACAGCTAGTCAGTAAAAGAGGCAGGACTCCCAGTACAGATCTCCAAAATGCCCAGTCCTGCACTCTATATTCTCAAACTTGTGTGTTAAACTCCTGAACCTTCCAGAGATGGAGACCCCCTACATGCTTCCTTCTCCCTCTACAAACACTGCAATATTTAGAAAAGGACAAAGATGCACGTGATGAAAAAATGTTCCAGTTCCAAACTCAGAGGGAGCCCAAAGCCACTGTCTGTTGAGGAACAAGCTGGACTTTTGCCTCCGAGGAAAGAGGCAGCATTTGACTCCTACTGCATCCTGAAACCAGCAGGAACTGGATCCCACAGTGAAGAAAAATACCACAAGCACAGGTTTATACAGAATCTCGGGGGTTTGGTAGCAATAAGAACTGATTTAACTGCCTGAACCTCAAATCTCCTTGCTAACACTTGATTCAGTATGAAAACATATGCCTGAAATAGGACACCAGGCACACAGCTGCACAACCTCACTATGGCTGCAGCTGCGCATTAAAACTGTAATGCCTCCTAAATTATACACAGCTTTACTGTGCAGAAGAGTCTCTACCTGTTGGTACTGTCATTGTGGAACTCAAGATAGTCATTAGCCTCTATCTCCAAGTACCAATTAACAATTGTGGTTATTATTTAATCATCTTGTTGATTAATATGAAAGATAATGTTTATTTTCTTGTTTACGTGCTATGATCCCCTGTTGAAATTATAAAAACTCCTCAAGAGAATGTCTTCAAAGCACAAGATATACATTAAATCCTAATGTAATAATAATGTAATAATTACTCCTGCAACAGATCTGGCTGAAGGAGCTCTTCTGGGAAACATACATGAAAGAGAATGAGATACAAAGGACAAATCTACTCAGGAATTGTGTATTCAAGCAGCTACCTAAGCACTAACACTAAAGGAGTAACTGCACCCAAAAAGGCTTAGCTAAGCAAATCATATAAACAAATGAACAGAAAATTTCACTTTTTAGAAGTATAGCATCTCTCAAAATACCTCAGTAGCACATTTCAATAAGCAGATCTAAGATACTGAATCCATTACTAGTTGTCTTGAATTCCACACCAAGACAGAACAACTTTCAAAGTGGTTCACTTTTGACAGTATGCATTATCTTTCTGCACCTCCACTCTTCAAAGGACGTGACATATGCTCACTAAAGCAACTAACTGCTGAAGTGCCACGGTTTTACTAAGAAACTTGGCAAAGGGACTGCTGATGTCCATGTGAGATAACAGGAAACACAAAGCAGAGGAACTGGAGTAACTGTTGTAGAAAATAATCAGTGCTTTGATGGGCAAGAGGCCAACTGTTATACTAATGATGTATGTGAATCACACTTAAAAAGCATCTCTTGTCAGGTAACAGTGCACAAAGCTTAATTACAACCTCTCTACATTTGAATGCAAGAATTACTCTGCCCAACAGTAAAACAAGGTTGTTTCTGGAGTTGGAACATCACAGACATCCTGTACCAACAGTATCAAACAGCTTGCTGGGTTTGGTTTTGTTTGTTATTTTGGGTTTTTTTCTAAAAGCAAAAGGTAAAGGATCTAGTGGAAAAAATAGGGTGATTTAGGCAAAACAAAACATCACTATCAAAACATATAGTCAGAATATGAATTCAAGCAATCGTCATCCTCAGCCCCTGTAAAAAGCACAGTCAGTTCTAGTTGGACAGCAGCCTTCATATGATTTGCTTGGGCTCGTGGACTTGTCCAGGCAAAGAACACAACATAAAGACTCATCAATCCTTATGCACTTCTTGCAAAACCAAGAATATACTTGGTGGCATCCCAGCCAAGTACTCATTCGGCCAAAATATAGGCCAAGTTGGTCTGGACATGGGCCCAAATAAGCAAAGTCCAACTTCACAAACCTCCTTCCTTACTTCAGTAAAATTCATGAGAGGATGTATTTACATGGAGCCAATCCTGAGACACTCCAGAGTTCTGGATTTTCTGCAGTCCTTATCCAACAACCCATTATTGAATTTGTACCTAAGTTTCTTGTTGTATCTTTTCTCTAGCCCTCCTTTTCTCAGGAGGAATTTGTTCCACGAAGATGGGGCAGGCAAAGCTTTCCTAAACTAGGCCCTTTTTGTCTAGCACCAGAAAGACAGAATTCAGGCTCATATCACGCCACTTTCTGTAGGAGCCTAATTGGGTGCCATATCTATTGTCTGATCTGCCTCTTTTTCTCAAATTTTATCTTGCACAGGAGGCCCTCACATACATCTTCAGCACCACAGTGAGCTGTCTGACCTTCTCCAATATCAACTTCTATTTCCTCACAGGGAAAATTATGCCCTGTAGGGAATACTATGCAAAACTTAAGTGTTACAGTTATTTGTTTTTCTGGGCATTTGCCAAGCATTTTGTCACAGCTGTGACAGTCATACACTTTCCACTTACCTTTGCTTTCCCCATTCAGCCTTCACGAGCACTCTTCCACAAAACATTCCTAGAAGGGAAACTGAGCTCCACACTCTTATGCTTCTCTTCCAATTAAAGCATGAGAGACATGCATGTATATTACTTTTACCTCCAGCTGTGAGATCTACTGTCTACATTTTGCTTAACTCTTTCCCTCTTTAATAGAAGATGTCTTTTAAGACGCTCTGGAGAGTTCTTTCCTCATAGCTAGGTGTCACTGTAGAAAATAAAACTAATATATGGCACATGCAGGGGCACTCAAATATCGAGTGACAAGGGACAGCCTCTAACCTGCTCCTTCCCCCACACAATTTACAGATTACTAGGTTTTCTGCCATGCATGGATGAGACCAGTGAGGAAAACCATGGCCAGATCAATTACATAACACTCAGCATCTAGGGAACAAGACTGTGCAACAACAGTAACTACAAAGCCTGCTCATTGAAAGAACCATACCATTTTTTATTTTAAATTCTGCCTATGTAGTTAGCGTGACATTTCAGATAGTCTGATGTACAGCGAGCTGCTTCTAGCTTACACTCACTGCACACATTCTGCACATTATAGCTGTGACAGTAAACAGCACAATTTAAATCCCTAAAGCATTTCTTCCGGGCATAATTTCCCTACAAAAAAGAAAACTAGAAACTTTGATAATGATGCAAAATTACAAAATTTTTGCTTAATACTTTATGGAATTTATTAAGCATCAGAAGGAAGAGAGATATGAAACATACTCTGGGATGCCTACTAGAAATGAGTCAACTGAGATAAATGCAGAGGACTTAACTGATACAGTGGGTTTATGGACAAACTGCCAAAAGTCAGAAATAGAACTGGGAGTGCTGCTTCCCATTATTAACATCCACTGACAAGAATAATAAAAGAAAACTTCTGCACATTCATTTCAGCATGACTCATTACATATTAACAGTTTTAGTGTTATTAGCCAGCCTTATCTTTCAGAGATCACTATCATTATTCATATTGTGAGAATGCTTAAGGGCTTCACTGAAAGGGTCAAGGCCAAACAAGTGTACAGACCAAGCCTTAAATATCCTGAACCTTGGAGTTTATTCAAGAATACGCTTACTCAAGACTTTCGGTTTGACCTTCACAGACATCACAATTTTTATCCTGATTCTGAACCCCCTGCAAAGTTTGCAAAATAACGGATGCAGATCTACACTGAGAATTAGTCCAAAGCAAAGCCTTCCCAAACTTTACCAGTTCCCAGCCCAACAGGGCATCAATTCCCCCACATAACCAATAAGCCAAGCTTTTCCCTCTGCAAACCAGCTACAAAGGAAGCAGCGGGAAAGTCACAGCCTATCATCGTATCTGCAGTTCCAGTTATTGTCTTCTTAATTACTCATCAATACTGATAATAAATAGACGGATGTCCTACAATACACCCTCTAGCACTGTCCTGAGCCTTCCGCAACTCACAGAATAAACCTGGTTAGCATTATTATTTTTCTTATTGCTTTTACTGTTTGATTTTTGTTTCTAAAATTAGAAAGGTAGCACAATGAGAAAATACAGTTGCTACCCAAAACCCCAAGCAAAATCAAAAATTAATAAGGTATCTGTTTCCACTAACAGCATTTGACTTGGAAAATAAAATGTGATTGAGAAAAAGAAATTTTTAAAGAGAAAACTGGGAATGTCTAAATCTGTCATGAAGGTTTGGAAAGGATAGGCACCATCTGTATTTCTACAGTACATTTTGTCCCAGAAACCACTTACAAAGTACATGTAAAACTTTGAGGTTATGGTCTCTTCCTCCCCCTAGAACAAACTTACTAGGTTCCCGGGATGCATATATAGCTCCAGGAGGATATAAGGCTTTCCCCACTTTTTACCATTACACACGTACAGCAAACCTTTGTTTGCTTAGCTGTCCCAGCAATGTTGCTGAGAAGCTCTGCCAGGAAGAACAAACAATTAATGTTCCTTATTTCTGTAGTTCAACTTCCTCAATAAATAATTAGTTCATCTGGATCACAATGCATAACCTCAAACAATGGCATTTTTATAATAGGTAACAGTAATAAAATTTCAATAGAAATCCATTATTCTGAAAAATTCCAAAATGTCAAACCACGTTTAATATTGTGGGGATGTTACCATGCCAACATTATAAGAGAAAATAACTCTAATACAAGACTAAGTTCATGCCTTGCCTCTTGCACTTAGCATAATCTTGCAATTCAGGCTTGAATTTCACTTGGGCCTCTTCATTTTCTCTTGCTATATCTAATTAAAATCAGCAAGGCAGAAATAAAAATCAGCTACATTGACATATTAGGAATATCATCTTCTCACAGCTGATCACAGAAAATGAGTCCAGAGGAGATTTTAAGACGTTATCTACACTTTCCCAAATACTCCAGGGTAGGATGAACTTCACCTAATACATTCCAATATATATTTCTCCAACTTGTTCTTAGAAATCTTCAGTGAAAGCAAGTCCACAACTTCTCAAGGCAATCAATTCCAATTTTTAACTCCTCTTACTCACAGAAACTTCATGTCTCTCCTTATTTCCCCTCCTACACCACCAAATCGGCAAAGCTTATTTCCTCCTTCTGCAGCAGCTGTTACCTGCATGAAAACCACTACCACACATCAATTTTCTCTTTTACAAATTAAAATATTCCAATCCTTCCAACCTCTCCTCACAGGTCAGGTTTCCTTGATTTCTGACTATCCTTGTTGCTCTCCCCCTACTCTATTCACAGCTTCACAAAGTATGGAATTAAGGCTTTGTGCATCAGTGAGCAACAATCAAGGCTCACCTGAATTCAGGCACTGTCCAGAAAGGCCAGTCAAAGACACTTCGGACTAAACTCAAAAAGACCTCTAGAAGATGACAAGTTAGAACAAACCTGCAATACACCTCTGACACTGGAAGAGCTTCCTCACGCTGCACAGACCCGCAAGCTGATTCCTTCTCTCATCTACACGTTATTAATTTAACAGAAGCAACCAATCAAGCCCATCTTCAAGCATTCAAGCTATTTGCACAGAGGAATCCAAGAAGGAATTTTCACTACGCTTCTGTGTAATATTGCCCCAGGTTTAAGAAACTCCACAGGGCAGATCCTCATGAGTGCTTACAGTTATACTCCAGGCACTTTTTCTGCTCTCCTAAACCAGCAGCTTCTGAGATTGCTGCTACAAAATTGCCCAAAGAACATTGCTTCAGCAGCCAGGACCAGCATTCATGAACTGACATTTATCTTTTACATACAGATATATAGATATATAGATATATGCACACACACCCCCCCCCAGAAAAACAGCTAGTCACCGCAGCCTGACACATACCATTTCCAGTTCTGTTCACTAATGATGTTAAACAAAGCAAGAGCAGATGAACATATTGCTGCACTTCTACACTCACTGTTTACAATTGTACCATATGACAAACTGCTGAAAACCTGTGTAGGTTAATCTTTAAGTAAGCAAGACTGTCAACACCTAATATAGAAATATGTCAGTTCCCAGGCTGCACACTGTATAGCTGTGTACTGAAAATACAGCTACCTGAATGCCAGCAGTATTTCCCAGCTCTGTTTCATGAGCTAACTGAGCTAAAGCAGGCAGAACCACATCAATCTAAGCACACTCCTTAGGCAAAAAAAAAAGTTGGACTTATTTGCCAGCAAGACACAGACTCATGAAACAGTCAGGTTGAGCAAAATAGAATTCTAGCCTCATTTGTATTATGTCAAGAGAATGTAATAAAGACATTTTTAAAACTACAAAGTAATGAAACTGAAACAATGGTGCTAACCAGCCCTTCATTATTAAAGTAATCACTTAAATATATCACTTAAAATTTCGCTCTGTAGTATCAGCTCCTGGTGTACAGGAAGAAGCCAATAAATTTTTTTTGTCACAGAAGGTATCACACTCCATGCTATTCATCAAAAACAATCTGCTATGAAAAGCAAAAGCATTCTGCTCATTCAGGCTGCTCCAGGGAAGAGAAAGATGCACTTGTAAGTGGAAAAGATGAGAGATAAAATACATTACATCGTTAACAAGGGTTCATCTGAAGCACTGGATTCAGACAAGTTTCTGACAGGAAAGAGGAGGACTAAAAGCAGGAAAAATTCAGTATTTTCACATTCCTGATCTCATATAGCAGTCTGAATACAAGTGAGCATCTGTGACTGTAATGCCTTCTGTACCATAAAAGCTCTGGGGTTGTTTACGTTTCCAGGTTACTTTCCTTTGCCCCAGTACACCATACCCACAGGCATACCTTTCTGATCAATTTCAGCTCCCTCAGTTCCATATTTTACTGCACATGTAGAAAATCCACAGAGGATCCATTCCCACTTCAGCTGGGTTTTATTTCAGATGCTTAGTCAAAGTCTTGACACCTATACTGCCAAGCAAATAACTTCTCAGGGGAGCATTTACTTATTCCTACTGTTAGTGAGTTAAATGGTCACTGACAGCACTAAATGATGCAGTGGAAATCACCCAAGTACAGAAGTCATGTGCCCACACAATGACTATTTTTAAACAGAGGAGGGACACACAGGCTTCCAAACCCAGGGTTTCTATGTTTTATTTAACCGACATCAGTTCTGAACTGATATTTCTCAGAGGTATAATGGGCTGAAATTGCAGAGCCATTTCAAATAGCACTTAGCAGGAAAATCTGAGATGGACGTTCTTCCATCACTGCAGATGGAGAGATTTGACTATTTCTGACCCAAAGATGATAACTTCAAATTTCAGTAGAAATTAGCAAACTCCTGAAGACCTGCTCAAGACACAGCATCAAAGGATATTCTGAAGCTTGCCCTGAACTCCAACAAGCTTCACTAATAACGTTTAGACTAGATTCATTTTATGCTGATTAACTTCCACTGAGACATTTCTTCCCAGAAAAAACTTTATAGAGCAGTGCTTCTTCTTAATAAGTGAGCTCCACCACTGAGGACACAAAAAGCCCAACAAAGCAGAAAGCAACACCATAAGCAGCACTAACTGATGTGGAGTGAGGTACTGGCTAAGCTCTTTGAAATGTCCTGCCAAAAGAAACATCTTCCATTCTCCCAGGAAGGGTGAAGAAATTTTAGAAATCCAAAATTCAATGATATTCCATAGAGAATTTAAAAGTACCTTCAGAGTAATCCTGCAGTTGATCAAGCACTGAAGCTATAGTGCTACTGCATTATTTTGGCTTGACATTTCATTTTTGTTATAAATGATAATGTCGGATGTCTTATTTTGCCACAAGCACAAGCAAGCAAAGCAGTCTTGCTCAGAATAGAAAAAGTGTCACTTCAAAGTCCATCTGCCCTGAAAACCACAACCTGTACATCAGAAACTGAGTATTAGAGTGACTGCAAATCAGCCATGAGAATTAAATATTCAATTAGCTATCAGTCTGATTTAACTATTTCACCTGCTAAGTCTGTCTGTCTTAACAATGTATTAAAATAGTTAATTACATTATTGGAGGAGTCTGAAAGTCACTAATAAAGTTGTAAAACAGGTGCAAACTGTCAAATTACATCCCCACAGGAAAGTAACCATTATCATTTTACCTATGGAATGCTTCGTTCCCACTGCAGCAAAACCACCAGTGCAGCTGCCACTGCTGCCAAGCTGAGGAGCCCCAAATAACGGAGTCAGAGCAAGTGCTGGTGTTCAGGAGTCCAGGAACCAAAAAAGCAGGCAGACTGGGAGGGCTGGGGTGAGGGGTAGGCAGGAGAAGTGCTCCTCTTGACAAGCTAAGATGGGCAGAAAGAAGGGAAAAAGCCAAAGGGAAAGAGAGACTCTTGTAGCTATACAACAGTGAGATTCCATATATTCAGGAAAACAGAATAACCCAGTGCATTCGGCTAGGGAGAAAGAAGAAAACATAGAAAGGATCATACAAAAAAATCCTAAAATTAATGGAGAAAATATTAAGTCCAGGCAAGCAGAAGATCTGAGAGAGGACAAAGTAAGAAGAAATATCTGCATTACTTCAGTCAAATACTTCAAACTTTTTCCTAGTTTAAAATCCACTGACCACCATTTACCCTCACACAAATAAATTCAAAATTGGGTAGATCTGAAGGTACAGATTCTCCCCTCTGGCATACTTATGGGCATATCTGTTTTAAATTATTCTTCTTTACTCTTCCTCATGGGCATCAAGAAAATCTCAGAGCTAATCCAAGACCCAACTGCTGCAACCACCATCTGCACTGAACCAACTACAGCATCTCAGAAAGTCATAACATTTCCTGGAGGGACTGCCCCTGGTGCTCCAGAACCTTTTGTATTATCATCTATCAAGGCACTCAGGGCTGTCAAAAATCAGTCCTCCTCAGGGGTGGCCTCACCATGATGATGATCTTTAAAATACTCAGTCAGCAGGAATGTGGTGTGGTGTCAGCTATGAATCTGGTGTAAAGAGCTAGAATATTGTCTCCAAAATCCTGACTTTACCATGAATTTCCCACACTACTAGATCCATCTTCCCCCTCTTTCACTGTCTCCTTTTCATATTTCCTATCAATCTGTTTGGCACCAGGTTCCTTTTTTCATTCTGCCACCCACTGCATAGCCCAATCTGCCCACACAAGTTCTACAGCCTGTGCTATCCAAGTGAGGCTTCTCCTTCCAAATCTCCCTGACACTGAGTCCTTGCATGATCTCTCCTTGGTTCATGGCATGATCTCTAACACTCTATACAGGGGAGGTTCAACTTCCAAGGAAATGACTCACAGATTCCCAGTACTGCTTCATCTGGTCACCACGCAGCTCCCCCTGAGGCACTCACAAATCTTCATCATGGGCTCTCCACCTTGTCTGATCATTCAGTGCTTGCCCCCTCTAAATAAATAGGCATACCCTGATCACAGATCTTGTTGGCCTTTGGAACATTTTTCATGCTTTCAGTAACGTTCTAACTCAGCGGTGCTGATGTCCAAACTCTACATTCTCTCTCCTCTCAGCTACTCCAATTTCTTTACCTCCTTACTTTGCGGAACTATAGCTCTATGTCTCAATCTCTGTTTGCCCCGTCAATCTCACAGTCCTCATGGATGAGCTCTCCATAGCAGAGAGCCTGGCTCACCATCCTGATAACGCTGATAACACCCTGTGTAAATGTATGATGCCGTATTAGCGATGATACCGGTAACAATGTTCCACTGTTAAACACGCTGTCCTGAGAGTTATTTGTGCTCCCAAGAACAAAGCCTGCCAAATTCAGGCTTATCTCCTAATTTACCCTCCTTATGGGCTAACGTGAAATGGGATATACCTAAAGCACACACTCTTTGTTTGTCCTTAATTATAGGCAGTATTATGCTGCCACAGCAACTAGGAAAGCTTAAGCTGCTCTATGATGATACAAGATACTGCACAATGCCACACACCCTGCCCCATCTCCTGTCCCCACACAGCACTGTGCTATGTGCAGGTCATGTTTGCTCTCTAGCAACCACATTCCAGCAGCCACGGCATGGCACTGGCAAGACAAGGCAAGCCCTTTGGTGACACCCACTCCATCTCCCTTTGCACATCTGCATGAGGCCTTTCTCGTTCTCCCCAGCTCCATGTGGAAAGGAAAAAAGGGGACAGAAGAGCATCCCTTCTCCAGCCCCATGTAGTGGGGAAGACACAGCTGGATCCAGGCTGCTGTAGCCCTCTAAATCCAGAGCATGGAGTCATTAAGGGGAAAAGAATAATTATGTGTCTAATGATGATCTGGCTGCCCCTGAAACAGCTGCATGCTCCACTTCACCTGCACGTCCATAGTTGTCCCCCAAGCCACACGCTTCCTGAACAGTGACTAAATAGTTGCAAGAGAAAGTGGGGCATTGCAGGGCATTTAACAAAGAAGGGATGGTGCACGGAGGGGCTGTAGGGCTGCATTAATGCCAGCGAGCCATCTCGTCCCTGAGGAGCCCTGCAGCTCCCATGATACTGCTACAACACTGCAAAGTAGGGACAAACAATGCAAATCTACCAGCAAAGTAGCCTTAATTGCAAAGAGCTGGTACCCCACTTTCCTAGGCAACTAGTTCAAACAAAATTTTCCCACATCACCTCAGCACAGGATTTCTTGTGCGTGGGTTATGCTTACTGAGGAAGCTTTAAAAAGTGACTTTACTTCTTCTCTTGACCCATGAATCATCAAGACTTTACTATGGTTACCTGCAACTATAGCAAGCACTTCTGTTTTAGCCTCACAGACTAGCCTACCACAGGTCAGCACAAAAATCTCTAACTCACGATCCAATGAATCACACATTTTCTTCACCTTTTGATGAACTACTACTTATTCATAACCCAGTTACCCACTTTATCTGTCAAACAGGTTTAATTTGCACCAGCTCCACACAAAGTCAGGACACCAGTGCACCCCAGCAGTGTAGCGGGCAAAAGTTTACAGATATTAAATACAGGGAGTTGTGAACTACATTATGAGCTTAACAGCAAGACTCACAGTTCTGCTAACAGGCCAGAGAATGACAGACTGAAGTGATTTACCTAGAAACATCTTAAACACAGTAACTTTAAAAAATATTTTTCTTAGTTTTTTCCTCTTTTTTTTCCCGTGCATTAAATTCTGAAAGTACTGATAGTCATGGAATAATCAGGTTTAACAGGTTAGCAGTAATATATGCCTCAAGTGTTCCTAATACATCATAATCTTCTTTCACAGAATTTGCATCACTGTCAAACTGACCTACTGATTTTCAGTTGCTGCTTTTAACATGTTTCTATAGTTACTTTCCAAGGTCGCATCACAGAAGCCTGAATAGCAGTTCAGAAAGACAAAAGGCATTTTGCATCTTTCACCATATTAAATAATTTATGAAAGTTAAGGCATCCTCATGAAAAAAAAAATCATAAAAGAATAGGTTCTGAGGTTATTTTCTCAGCAACAGTTTGAAGCACAGCAAAATCAATATCTCTACAAAAGCTTTCAAGATGAGACTATTTGACTAATGTTCCATATGGTATAAAACGCTAAGAAACACGTTCTAAGTTTAGATCTATATGCACAAGCCTATACAAACTGCATGAATGGACATTAAGGGAAAATGTAGACATCCAATTTGCTGCTATCAGCTTCATCTTTTAAATCAGGCCCCAGGCATTTTCTCAGTATTCTAAACCTAAAAAAATGCAAAAATAAAATTGAAAAAAAATTAAATAAAACCAGTAATGACAGCCTTTATTACTTACACCATTTTTCATTCAAAGCCACACAGATTTCATTTGTCCCCTAAATGTTACAAATTTTGACTAGTGTAATGAAAGCTTGTACACAAAATATCTGAATTCTCTGCCTACCGCTACACTAGATCAGAGTTTATTGGAACTAATTGAAGTGTCTAAGGCTTGGAACAAAAACACATTAGTCATTTAGTGGTTGTGCTAATATTGCTATGTCTTTCCTGCAGTTTCATTAGATACAGACTGCTTCAATACCCTAATCATATGCTCAGTCACAGCACAATCAGGACACAGAGTACTGACAAGCTGTCCCACCATGCCTAAAGCTGATAAGGTGTCTGCTCTATGAGTAACCTCAATTATTGACTATATTTTATGGTCAATCTAATGACCAAATGCTTATCAGTGAACCATCAGGTGCCTGTAATAGGATAGTGACCCTTAGTTTATATGTACCATTACTGCTCATTAGTGAATAATTAGATTCTTTAATCCAAACTCACAGGCATTAAAATATGATGGAATATCCTGACTCTAGAAAAAGACAACTATGCTTGTTTTAACTCTTCAGATGTTCAATTACATTACTCAGAGATTGTATATTCTGTTAAGAAAAGCTGCTTACAAAAAGCATATCATGTTCAATGTTTTATATCATGTCTAAATTGACACAGCTTTCCCAAACTAGCAGGAAGATGATGAGAGTGGAAAGATAATGGGTGTGATTCACCACTGTGATTCTCCAGTTTTATTAACTTAAATGGTTTTAATCTAGCAAAGCCCAGCAACACGGCAAATAATCTAGAAACCTGAAAACCAGTGAGTGCATAGTGAGTGCTATATGTTTGGAAGAATAATTTGTCAAACAAAAGCAGGCAGACACAAGGGAAAGCAGGTGCAACTATACAGATATTTCCCTGCTTCAAAGGCAGCAAGTGCAACACTGTGACCAAACCAGTTTGAAAAGATCAACAACTCGACATCAAAGACGATGAGAATTTTAGAAGAGGGACTTAATAAAGTTTGTCTTCTGCTCAACACTGCTCAGGGTTGCTTGCTTTGATATGCACTTTCTTCTGAACAACTTTAATTCCTCCTAGCTGCCCCATCACTGCTCAAACCTTCCTTCCAGCTTGTACACTGGGGGCAGGTCCCCATGATCTCATCCAAACACAGTACCCCAACCCAGCAGCTCAGTCAGTGCTGCCACCACTGTCACCAACAGGCAGAAGTGGCATGTTAATGGTGACAGCTTCGATTTATTGAGGGTCTTGATTCTCCTCCCAAGGGAGTGGTGTTTTCTTTTTTCGTCAGATAGCCCATTAACCTCTTCCCAAGTGCATGCCCATTCTCCTCCTCACTGCCCTTCTCCTGCCTGTTCTTGGAAACACCATTTCCTCTCTTCCCCAGGTGTCCGAGTGACAAAAAACCCAACAGCTTATTACAGCTTTATAACAAAATATGCCAATATTTACTTAGTTGAAAGCATAGCCCACAGAAGGGTCCTACAAAAATCTCACATATTTTCACTCATATAAAGTTTGTTCAGGTTCCTTATACAAAAAAAAAAAAAAGCCCATCTGGAAAGAGTTATAAAGTGTGGAGCACTAGGCAAGGCACAGTTAATGCCACACTAAAGCACAAAGCCCAGATGCATTCTTCTTAAAAGTGAAGAATGTAAGAATAACCCTCTTCTCTTGAATGTTAAGGGTAAACTGGGAGTCTGTTCACAGCCATCCATAAACATGAGCTGCGCTTTTTGCCCTGGCTTTCTTATTCTGTCAGTGACCTACTGAGAAGGTCCATTTTCTGCTAAATCCTCTGGTCCTACGGTAACACAACCACTGAGTAATGTCTGGCAATTTGCTTGCGTGACACAGTCAGATGTTAATCAAAGCTTTCCTCCTTCTGTGACAGATCACAGTGAGGAAAAAAGCTTAAAACTGATTTAATTTCTTAATACGCTTCTGTCTGCTGTCTTTAATATTTGGCTTTGATTTTGAATACTTAGCACTTCTCTACATTTCTTGGTAATGAATAAAATACTTTTTTTTTTAAGCAGAAGATAATTAAGCTTGAAGAAATTAAATACGACATTCAAATGAGAAAGAGCTTTGGATGAATATGTAGATTTGGGCCGCATATATGCTTAACAAAATCAATGCATTCACTGCAAAGAGTATCTTAAAGATACTCATTTTAACCATGGGTACCTCTTATCACCAGGTAAACATTTTGCGGCAGCTTATTTATTATTTTCCAGGTGAGAACATGAACTCTCTGTACTGTCTTTTGAGTCTGTGACCTTACAAACACAAAACTCTGACTCTCACAAATTGGAGTAAAAAACAAAGCAACCAATCAGAAAAAAAAAAAAAACCCTGCATAAATCTCCTGGTACAAGACAGTCCACATGCAAGAGTGTAAGGCTATTATTTCACCAAACAGAGGTTCTAGTTTTAATGTCAAAAAGACATTTATATGCTGCCGGGAAACCATGTCACAACCCAAAAGTTAATTGTGCTGTATAAACACAGTTAATGCTGTTTCATGAAGAATAAGGCTGGAATCCTTTATTCACGTGAAAAAAATCTTTATCTTGTGTCACTGCAGCTCATGAAATCATGGATACAGTTTCTACAAGCACCCTGTGAAGGCTTTGTCTTCCAAAGTAACTAACCCTGCACCCAAATACACTGAACATGAATATACATGCATATTTTTGCCTAGTTACTTTATCTCTAGGGCAAAACAGCCCTTTTCATAAGCCAAAATTCCAACCAGAACTCCTTTTACAAAAGGGTAAAAAGATGAACATCCTCAGTAGACTTGGTCAAAGAAAGGACAATGATTTGCAAAAAAAATAAATGTATATGAGTGTGCATCTGTGTGATTATCAATACATTAACTGCTTTTTTTTCCAGTAGAGAACAAGAAAAAATTTGCCTTGCTATGAAGTTCAGAATTTAGGTGGCTGAACAGTGAAACACAGCAAGGAGAAAACTGGCAAATATAACAAACAGGGACTACAGCATAACACTACTGCCATGATCACATTTTCATCTCCAGGTGGTTACTGAGAGAGGATTAGCTGAACAGAGAGATGAAGGAGAGAGAAGTGAACGCTGCTGCAAAGGATTCAAGGCAGGGATGACCTTCTGGATGGTGCAAAGGGAAACAGACAGGACTGGAAAGCCTGAAGCAAAGAAGTCTGATAGCCCACCAGTACTGAACAAATAACTGTAGTCCCTGGATAAGCCATTTCTGCCAGCGTCTGTGTCATCACTCATTTATCCTGGAAGTTTTCCTCCTCTTCCTCTCCCCTGCTGCTGAGGACTGTACAGCTTGAGGGTGGGAGGAAGACTCAGCATGGAAACTTTGAATAAAGGTCCCAATGGCAGCAGGACTCAGAAGAGAAGGAGCAGTTGGAGACAGAGCCTCTCCTGAGGTTAATGCCAGTGTTGGGGGAGCAGTCTGGCCAGGACTATGCAATGGTACCCATCTGAGGACCTGCTCGACATATTTATGACTGCCAGGGATCAGTGATGGATCTCTCTCCCCCAGCCTTTGAGAGATTTTTTGTGTTTCAATAACAGAAAAAGAAACAAAAGTGCTTTGTGCACAAAAATTTCAACCAGCCCTATTCTTTGGTTAAAAAATTGAAGAGAATCAATTTTGAACAGAGGAAACATGGGTAGGGAATAAGCAACGTACTAATGGGTTTTTAAAATGTTTTAGCTAGCACATAGCTGCTAAAGCTATAAAGCTCCGATTCACTCAAGGCAAAGACAGATTCATGAGAAGCAATTAGGGCCTGATCTAAAGTACAATGATGTCATTTGTAGTCTTGCTGCTGACTTCAAGAATCTTTGAATCAAGCCAACGACAATCACTTCACAATAAAAACAGAACTGAGTTTTGTTGATCATTGACAAAAGCATCAGTGGGAGAAAAGATTTTGGGTCTTATTTCAGACCTCTAGGCACTGTTTTCTTTCTCTCAGTTCTAAGGAAGGTATTTTATTTTCTGGATTCCCCTGTAAAAGGGAGAAGCCTTTACATTTGTTTATGACATAGAGATTAACATAGAAATAAATCCTAAGTAGATTAAGCTAAAATCACACTGCTCATACCCATAATACAAAATACAGTAATGAAAGCTGTGCTGCTGTCCAGTCTAGATATTTTGCAGACTATTCATCTGTCCTTACTTAGGTAGCTAAGTAAAGGTAGGTAACCTAAAGGTACCTTTAGGTAACTAAACACAAAAAGAGATGCCTGACCTTTTCCCTTTACCTTTCCTCTCCACTTCCACTGATTTAAAAAAACCTATCTCTAAATTAAACCAATCATCCTCGGTAGGCAACCATTTGTCTGTGTTGACTTTAAACCCACAGCACAGAAACAAACCACTAACTTACACAGAGCACTCCTGGGGCAGTCACTTCTTAACCTCTTGTGTACAGACAGACTGTGATATGTAGGCATCTAACAGTTAAGATTCATTGTATAATGTTCTTCTAGAAAAACAAAACTCAGGAAGTTGAGCACCTTCTGAGGTCAGGTTGTAACTTGCAGTAAACATCCTTTATTTAATGGTACAAAACATGTTAAAGAGTAATGAAAAGGAAACAACACAATTATCATCAGGATTAAATGGTAAGAAGTATTCTCACTCAGTGCATAAATTTTACTTTACTGCCATTCACAGACATACGTTTTTCAATATTGTTTGAAAATACGTTCAGTTCTAAATTAAAAAGGAGTTGGAATGCAAGTACAAAGCCTTGAATTTTGTTGTTTTAAATACCATCTGCTTGACAGCATATTGCATTTAATCAACATGGCTAATTACAACAAACATCCAAACAAAACTAACATATCATTTTTGTTATAACACCCAGGAATGAAAAAAAAAGATTGTTCTGGGTACTGTTAAACAAAGAACGCCTTAAACTGTTTCAATTGTTGCTACCAACTACAGAAAAACTTTTATTTGGACACATAGGCCATGCTACTGAACAAAAATCTAACTTTTTTTAATTTAGATCTGAGTGAAAAAAACCTGTTACTTCAGCTTTAGCCCCAAGAAACCTACAGAATAACAGACTTATGGTAGTAATGGTCATTGAGGACTAGACAAAGCCCAACACACATTTTCCTGGATTTTGATCAACAGAAGTTCCTGCTGAGGTCTCGAGAGAGAGATAGAGGGTGTCATCATTACATCCCTGTTCCCCAGTGGCAGCAGAAAGCCACGGTCATGACCAATGCCATTTCTCAGCAACCAGCACCACAAGCTGCACCTTCTACCTGTGGCAAAGACTTGAGAGCATTTCACAACTGTTTGAAGACCCGTGAGTAGTTATGGGAAGCAGAAAGGTGAAAAACTACCTTATGAAGAACGAAGCTGCAGCTGAGGTACCTGTCGAGACCCCGGCTGGAGCAACCATGCTCTGGGAGGCTGCCATGCCCCCTGCTCCAGAGGGGTTGGAGTTGTTCTGCCCTGAGCTGATCTGAACATTGGGAACTTCTCGGCCACTTTCCGGTACTGTTTCTGCCTGAAAAAAATAAAAACATATGTACAGGTTAGTACACATTAATACATGGCCATGACAGGGAAGATCTCAGGCAGCACTTCCAAAGAGTGTCTTTGCAAGGGGGAAGGTGAAGATGGGCAGCAGCTGAGGAGTGATACAGCTGGACAAGTGTATCATAGTAGGTCCAGCAACAGAGAATGTAAAACCCATGACCATATCAGAGGATAAGAAAAACACAGGGAAACTTTGTGATGGGTAATGCACAGTTAAATAGTTTGACACGCATGAAGAAATGGAAAATGATAAGCATAACCCTTTTGTTTTACAGTGTTATTTGTGAGCTGGCAGAACTGTTTATCTGGTTCAGTTATAACTGTCAGGAATTATTTCTCAGTGGCACATCACCTACCAGACCTATCTGTTTAAGAGGAACTAACGAAACAGTCACATTTGTAACGTGTTTCCACATGAATAACCCCAAGAAGTAAATTTTTAAAAATTGATTTTTTTTAAACATGTATACAGCCCTGCTTTTCAGCAGTATTTGTCTTAGCAACACAAGTGCACAACACTTTTTTCCCCTTCAAACTATTCCAGTGGCAGAACAGGAGTGACTGGAGATGCATCTTCTCCAGCATAATGCATCTCCAGTGTTTGAGACAGAGTTTAGAAGGGGAGCGATTGTTTTGAAATTTTGCCAAAATATCAGACATCTGTATTGTGAAATCGTGTCATGTCTATATCTTCATGTTTAGGCCACCAACTCTTTCAAGTACCGAGTTCAATTAAACACCATCAGTCAAATGCTCACTGACAGTGCTGGGAAGCTTCCTTTTCTGAAGAACCTGCTCCATGTCTGGGAGTCCTGAAGATTTAATTAAAGATGACACCACAATAAATATTTGTCAGAAGAGTTAATTGCTTCATGTATGATAATATATGATGTTTCTGTCATCTGAAATACTACTTTGACATTTCCAACTAATTAGCTAAAATAAATTCCAGGAAAGGAGACAGCCTTGTAATGAAGCACAAACGCAATTAGGTACTTCCTGGGATGCCACCAAATTTTAAATTTTGAGCTGCCATATATCATGTTTTACAACTATAGATATGCAGACATGGTAATAGAGCCTTCCCAGTTACATACACACCCTCAATTTTCTCATACACTGACAACACAAATAGAGATTTTTCTCATGAGAACTGAGGAAACCCAGTTATTAGGTACTAAGTAAAAGAAAACTCTGCCAACCAAGCAGTTCTTAACTGGTGCATGAAAAGCCGTCTGGAGTTTCCTCTGGAATAATTCCTATAGATTGAGTGCTGAATTCCCAGTTCCCAGCAAAGTCAACATGACGAAAGTGCACCCAGCTCTTTTTAATGTCTGCTCTTTAAAGATTAGTACTATTATCAGTATTGTGGAGGGGCTGGCTAATGTTCTACCATAGAGTGCTACACAAAAAAGAGCTCACCTAAGAGATCTGAGGCTGAAACAGAAGAATACTCATGCAGATTAACCTAATCCTAGCAAAGCTACTCATGCTAGAAGCCATACTGGCAACTTTGAACAACCCTCTACAAAACCCTTTGCTTTGTAATACAGAAGCTTTATGAGATCAGATTTCTTAGTGATGCAGGCAGAAAGACAGAGACCAAGCACTGCTAGATATCAAGACTGGCACAAAGAAATGGTATGGCAGGAAAATGAGCTTTAAAAAGGGAGTTTGTGCATCCCATCCATGATCTGCTGGCAACGACAGCCAGGAACAGAGATGCTCAGAAAAGGATCAGATCCACTCATGTGGTTAATTGCTTATAACTAACTAATGGAGTAATGAACCTTGAGAGGGTCGATAAAGAAGGTATTTGATCATTAAGGCACTGAAGCAACA
Source organism: Calyptomena viridis (assembly GCA_013390005.1). Lineage (NCBI taxonomy): Eukaryota > Metazoa > Chordata > Aves > Passeriformes > Eurylaimidae > Calyptomena > Calyptomena viridis. The sequence goes on from WEIV01030260.1 coordinate 63,864, forward strand.
AATGTGTGGTCTTGACCTATACCAGTCACAGAAAGTATATGGCATGGGGAAAAACATGCAGATGGGTAAAATCCACTGTGACACCTGAACTTCAGTTACATGAATTGACACAGAGTGCTGACAATAAGTGGAGCTTACCATGGATTTAGCAATTTACAGACTAAAAAAATCTACACCAGAAACTCTGGAGTCAGTACATGGAGCCTAAAAACTGATACATCAGGGAATGCTCAGTAGTGGTGGCATGATGGCCAGTAAGAGAATGGCACCCAACCAGCAACCACTGTGGCAGACACCGTCACATTAGTGTCTGAATACTCCCTCACATTATCAGGAAGACAACCATAACACTCTGTCACATAAGATGTTGTCTCAGATTACAAGTTACAGATTAAAGACTAATTTCCAAGACATATTTTTCCACTCAGTTTCAACAGGGGCTATATTAGACAATGGATCTTGAAACAAAGAAAATCATGTTTAAGTAAAATTTTGGGGAAAAAAGGCAGAAGAAGCAATTTGTTTCTAACAAATCAGACTAAGTAATGCACAATCTAAATGATGGTATGATCTAAAGCTAAATATAAAATCTGTAGAGTTAACAGGAAACTTCACTCAATTTTACAGCAAGGTGTAAAAGACTTGTAAGAACTGACTGGAATCTGTAAACAGATCGATTCCTGTAAAAGCTATTCACACTTAACAAAAATATGAGCAATGTGTAACACACATTCCTTTACACCACATTTTTATTTTTATGAGAACTAAGAAGCCTAATTTCTAAGAGACAAATGATTCTGGACATATTAGGCATATAACCTGAAATATCCAAATCAAACCTGATATTTCAGATAGCAGACGGTTAATATACTTCCCAAAACAACACATCTAAGTTGGATTTCTTTAAATTGCCATTCCCACATTAGACACATTTGAAAACTCAAACTGTAATTTCTGGATAAATCTGGAAGCTTTATTCTCATTTCTGTGTGTGAATGAAAGGAAGATGAGGGGAAGCCAAGGATAAAGAATCAATTCTTGTAAAGGGACAAAAAGTGAAGACACGCAAGATAAAATAATTAGAAAACTACTGCAGAAGACAACCCATATCATTTCCATTGTCTTCAACTACCCCATTAGTATTCTTAAACACAGAGATAACATCAGCTTTGCATGGTGAGAAGCTGAAAAACCACAAAAGTTCTTCCAAGTTTAGAACTCATTTCAAGGACTGCTTGCACCATCCAAAGTTGACAGGATTTTCCAGCACAGCCATGTTTAGCCATCCCTGAAACAGCTACATCTCTCAGGTGATGAGGATGGCTCAGGTATGAGGAAATTTACCACATCCAAGTCATTTTCCCTGAGGTAAGAATACTAAAGACAAGTAATGGGACCCTCCTGGAACCTGGGCACTTCAGTATGTCACACCACAAAAAAAAGAATGCAGGAATTACTTCATGCACCTTCCACATCTCAACACATACTTTTCTAGTGATTGTATATGGAAAACATAATTCTGTAGAGCCGAGCAACTTTACATGACTTTTTCAAGCATGCAAGTATGCACAGAGAGAAGACTTCAGAATGCAGCCGAAAGAGAACCGTACTTCAGCATTTACTGAATTTTCATAAATCGCTCATGATCAAATGCTGAAATCACAATCTTGTCACTATGAAGTGTTACTAACTGCACTGAATATTTAAAGTGTTCGTATTTAAATAATATTTAAATAATATTATTTATAATACAATTATTATATGTTATATATATGTATAATTATAATCATATTATTATTATTAAATAATATTTAAATTATATTTAAAGTTTATAGGCCTCCACATCCAGAGAGTACTATCTGTTTTAATTTTCTAAGAAAAGGTTCACCAGACAAAAGCCATTACCCTCTGGAAACAAGCTAAACCTCAAAGGAAGGATTTCCAAAACTGTTCTATGGGACTCCTTCCCCCTACTCTCTCTCAAGCCACATGAACACTGGCCCCAGTAAGAGCACAGCAAGGACAACATTTAAAGATGTTACACCATGCATTTTGCTTATGCAGGAATGACCACTGTCTCGGTGCTTCATATCAGTGCCTGCATCATGGACAGGAAGGTTTTGGTACCAGGTCCCAGTGGCCACCCTGACGACATGGGAACAGAGCTAGACATGCTAAATTCCTGGCTGGCAGCATCCACGCAGGCAGCTGAAGTTGTCGAGGCCACAACAAGCAACTGCAGCATGAGCTGTTCCCACTTAAGACAACGAAAGGCCGGAGGAGAGGGCCAGAGGAGATGGAGATGACCTGAAATCTTCAGGCTACAGAGGTGTGCTGAGCTGAGCGGGGGCATCCCCTGTCCCATCCATTATTCCCAACACGCAGGCTCCCTGCTGTGACTAGACGGCAGGAAACATCTGCCAGGTTAAAACAAGTCAGATTAGTCCAAAATTTCACTATAAAGAAGTTGGCCATAAACGAAATTTCCAGGTACACAGTACTCTGTCATGCCATTAACATCCAAAGGACAACTACAATCCTAACAAGCTCTTTACAAGTTTGAAATGCAAAGCCAAAAACTCAGCCATAATGTTTCCAGTTTCCTGAATATTTCCATTCTCTGGACATTGACCTTTGTCCAGGGATCCAAAATGCCAAGCTAAGTCATGTCACTTTGTCTCTGTAATGCGTGCAAAACATGTATCTGGCAACAGACAAGAAAAACATGGAATTATTAAAATATAGAGAAAAATAGATTAGTCCCAGGATAATACTGTTGTGGCAAAAGAAAACCAGAAGGTTAGGTAGAGCTGCAAGAGTATCAAGAACAATCACAGAAGAGAGAATGGAGAAAATTGCAAAAGCCTTGACAAGTCTGACACATGTCTTTGTAATGAGAGTCAGAACTCAATACAACATACTTTATTTCAAAAAATTAGTCCCATAGTAAAAGCACTTAACAGGCTTTCAACAGTGTATTGCAGGTAAAGGTCTAGCTGCTCTAGTACATCCTGAGTCTGTACTGGTGATTTTTTTCCCCACCTTTTCTTCTTGTTTTTACCCCTTTCTGACTAGCAGGCAGACATACAGAATTTTGAGTATTTGTTTAACCTACTATTTTCCCCTTTCTGACTAGAATGTCACAGTCAATAAATTGTAAAAACTGCCTGATCTAATGATTTTGCAATGTATTACAGCTACTGTTTGCATATGATAAAAAAATAATTTTCCACCTAAATGATTCATGCAAAGACTCTTATGACCTACTACAACTAACTGGAACAAATGTGACGTAAATCTCTAGCTGGATAATGCTCATACTATAAACCCTTCTTTCAAGTAAGCATGGATAAGTCCTGCATATGTCTTTTGTGCGAAATGCGTCCTCCTGACTGACAAGCATTACATAAAGTTAACAGGGCAGCATATGCCAGGCTGAAAAGAGAAACGTGTTCTGGATAAACTTTTTACTGCCATTTGACGTTGTTTCTGCCAGGGCTCATTATAAAATAACTAGGGCATTTTATAACTACAATGCACTACTGTAGTCATTTTATAACCTGCAGCTGCGATGTGGTAACAAGAACGCCTAAACCCGTAGTTTCAAACTTTTATATGCATCTCATGTTCAATGAAAATCAAATGCAGAGCACAATCTCCCTCCTCTCAAAAAAGGTTTTCAGCTACAAGAGTTGCTAATGCCTGGCTGATCACTGATCTCTGAAGATGAGGCAAAAGGAGAAATATTACAGAGAAGTAGAATTAAACAGAAATAGGAAGGCCCATCTGCTATCACAGACTGAAAAGTAATACAGACGATCCAAAAACAACCTCAGAGCTTTTTGAAATTGTATCTGAATTACTAAAACGGGTTGATGGTATGGATCTTCACCACCAAAAATCATTAGGAGTCTGTGTTTTGTGTGCTTTCTGTGCTTCATGCACAGAAAGGACCTCATCCTTCAAAGGCAGGGCACAAACACCCACCAACATCCAGCACTGGCATCCCAGGCAATACAGGGATGGAGAACCAGCAGCTTCTTCCCTCTGACCAGGGGCTTTTGATCCCAGTCTGACTTGGATCTCTCCTAAACCATGATACTTGGTCTCTGAGAAATTTATTAGGGTTTTGGGCAGGCCTCCATGTATAAAATGAAATGTCCTACCTTCCTTCAGATTGCCTGCATTCTTGGCCTCTGAAGCAAGGACTGTGATAGTGCAAAGATGCCACCAAGCAATGACAGACCAATTGCTCCACATTTCAGCTACTCAGGACACCAGTACCAAAAGAGACAGCAAGCAATGCTCTTTGGGTTTTTTTTTTCTTTCTTCACAGCTATCTGACCACCAGTCACACAAACCTCACCCTCCTATCTGCACATGTAAGCCACCTGGAAAGCTATCAAGAAGGATGTAGATCCTGCTGCACACTAAAACTCTCAAATCAGGAGTTTTCACGTGCAGTGGATTTAAAACAGCCAGTCTAGAGGCACTGTTTCTTCTAATGCCTCCAGGCAAGCATCAGAAAGGGTTGCCCAGAGCCCTCCCTGCTGACATGTATTACAATAGTTACAGCCTCTAAAGCCAAAAAATATAGCTGCGCACTGCTCAGGGTATTTATTCAAGTGGACAAATACACAGTTGAATCCCTGCTTTTTGTTAAAGGTTGGTAAGAGCAAGCAAAGGAATTCATTAACAAGCTCATAATAATGCAAATTTCTGTCAGTTTAGGATTGAGTTTCCTCCAAGACAAATGCTTTTCCATTAGGAGTGACTTCCACAGACCAGATATGTTTCTAACAGCCATTAAACAGAGAACACACACAGAGCTTTGAATTGGGAGAACCTGTGTTGCCTTCCTGACTCCACAATAGAATTCTTCAATGACTTAGGCAACTCTAGCAAAATCTCACTCTACCTTGATTACTCACTATTCACAAAAGGAATTATCATGTTCCAAATTTTATTATAATCTCTATATTGTTATAATGATTGACATACAATGTCATCAAATAAAGGCAAAGGTGGACAGAGACTGTCATATCTAATTTCTATTTCAATCATGCTTGAACTGCTTATATATTAGGTGTAACTGCTTTAAAAAGAACATCCCTCAGGATCAATTTGCCTGACAGCTACCACATGCAAGTCACCCACTGACCAGTATGTACCTTGAAGAGGTACAAGCCCTCATTATCTGTAGAGAAAACTGGGTCTTTAGTACACCCAAATCTAGGGACCAAGATTCAATTACAGGCAAGCTCATGGAGCAGCATTAAGTTTGCACAGGGACAGCTGCGACCATTGGGATTATCATTGAAGGACTCCAAGGTCTCAAATTAAGGATGAAGCTATGCAGAAGCTGCTCTTTCCTTGGGACTGTTTCCTTGCTGACCTGATGTTTGCTCCAGACACACAGCCAGTCATGATCCACCACAACTTGAGTGAAATCTGCAAGCCTGCAGATGTTTCAAAGCTCTTTCAAGTAGCCAAATGCCAGTAATAAGAAATTCCAGAACTTTCCAAATGTGAGTGAGCAAAGAAGTGTCATGTGAGATTTGACATAGATAAGACTATGCATATGGGGAAAAATAACCTAAATGTTATATTCAACAGTGCTGAACTCAAAACTTGCAGCTACAGCTTGGAAGAGCTAAGGGTTGTTGACAGTTCCTCTGAATCAAGATATAGCAGCAGCCAAAAAAAAAAAAATTTGGACATTACAAGGCAGGGCATGAAGAACAAAGAGGGTGTTCACATACTGAGTACTACATAATGAGTTCTAGTTCTGCATCTCAAGACAGGGTAGCAGAGTAAGGAAAATTAGAGAGACAAGAAAGTAAATGGTCAAGAAGATGAAGCAGCTGTCCCAGGGGGAGAGATGAAAGAGATGAAAGGGACACTTACTTGGAGAGAGGAAGACTGATGGTGGCCTGATTGAGGTTTACAAAGTCACAGAGGTGCTGAATAATTGAATGAAAATGAGTACTTCTTTGCACTGTGACAGCGAACCCCTGGAACCTGCTGACATAGGAGGCTATGGCATTAAGAGAATGTTCACAGTGTCAGAGAGGAATTGGATAAATTCCTGGACAGCAGGTCCATAAACAGATACTAAAGGGGACAGGTATGTGTCCTTGTGAATTCTTCAACTGTATGTGCTGAGCAGACTGCAGAAAGCAGCTGTCCCTAAACATCATTTCCAGGTTCACTGCTGGAGACAGCCCTGGGCTAGATGGGCTGTAGCTGAGACACAGCAAGATATTACTAACGTTCTGATCACTCCTATATAATATTTTCACTATAATCTTAGCTTAACTAGTAACGGGAGGTTGTGCTATTCCCACCTGCCCCCGTGAGTACTTCAGAGTCATCAGGAGAGGCTGACAAGACTCAAGGGGATGCCCACACACCTACCTTGCATGAACAAACTCAACTCACACCCTTCCCAAGCCAGGCATCACAAAGATCACTCTCCCCTTCTTTATCCTTCCACCGTCATCTCCCCGCTAAAACACTCAACTGCCTTGCCCAACTTCAAAGTCATTTTTGAGAAGCAGAAGAGAGACAATTCTGAATTGTAGATCCATTATCTTTACCCAACCACACTAAAACCACAGCAATGGATTCCTACCTAGTGCACCTTTCAAATGCTTCCTTCAAATAACAGAACAGAACAAACTCACCCAGTTTTGAGATAATTGCTCTGGATTTGCATAGCTGTTACTATCTCGGAAGTGTTTGTTTGGGCACTAAACAAAAGTAATACTAATATTAGGTCATCTTTGGAAAATGCCTAACCACAATATCATTATATTATTTATAATAATTTCTATGGACTCACTTCCCCAGAAGTGTTTCACACTTAATCTTACAAGTATTACTGTCAGATTCAAAGAAAAACTCTAATTATTAAGCTTTCATTACACAAAATCACAGAATGATTGGGGCTGGAACCTCTGGAGATCATCTAGTGACAACCCTCCTCTAAAGCAGGTTCACCTAGAGCAGGTTGCACAGTATCGCACCCAGACAGTGTTTGGGTACCTCCAGAGAAGGAGATTCCACAATCTCTTTGGGCTCCTGTATTTCATTGCCCCTTGCCTTGTCACTGGACACCACTGAAAAGAGTCTGCTCCGATCCTCTTGGCACCTGCCCTTAAGATACTTGTATGCATTGATAAGATCCACTCTCACTTGTCTCTTCTCCTGGGTAAAAAGGCCCAGCTCTCTCAGCCTTTTCTCATGAGAAAGATGCTTCAGTCCCATCATCATCTTCACAGCCCATCCAATGGACACTATCCAGGAGCTCCATGTCCTTCTTGAACAAAGGAGCCCAGAACTGGACACGGTGCTACAGATGCCGCCTCACCAGGGCTGGGCAGAGGGGCAGGATCACCTCCTTCAACCTGCTGGCAATGCTCTTTCTAATGCAGCCCAGGATACCATTGGCCACCTTGTCCACAAGGGCACACTGCTGGCTCATGATCAACTTGTTGTCTACCAGGACTCAGAGAGCTGCTTTCCAGTAGGTCAGCTTCCAGTCTGTACTGGTACACGGGGTTAATCCACCCCAGGTGCAGGAGCCTGCACTTGCCTTTGTGGAATTGCATTAGGTTCCTCTCTGCCCATGTCCACAGTCTGTCCACATGTCGCTGAACGGCAGCACAGCACTTTGGGGTATCAGGCACTCCTCCCAGCTTTATATGATCAGCAAACTTCCTGAGGCTGCACTCTGGTCCTTCATTCAGGGCATTGATGAATAAGTTGAACAAGACTGGACACAGTACGGACCCCTGGGGAACACTGCTGGCCACAGGGCTCCAACTGGACTCTGTGCCACTGATCACAGACAAGGTCCAGCATAGCATCTCTCCTCTTTGGCTCTTCTATCATTTGGAGAAGACACATTCCAGGAACCTCCTGGATTGCTTGTGCCCTGCTGTGCTGTCCCTCCAACAGATATCAGGGTGGTTGAAGTCCCTCATCATGAGGACCAAGGCTTCCGGACATGAGGTTGCTCCTATCTATCTATGGAGGACCTCATCTACTCAGTCATTCTGACTGGCCCACCCACTCACTATAATGTCAGTGGGAAATTACCTCATCATATTTTTAAAGTTCTATTTATAAGTCTAATAATCTCATCATTGATTACAGTGACTCTATTCAAATTATAAATCCATTAGCAGCTCAACAATGAAATAAAATCAATAATGTACGTAAATGGGAAAAAAGGGATTTAAATGCATACATTAACGTCATTTGAAGTAGCACTATTTTATGTGCCATCTCTAACAAAACCATGTCACATCATTAGCAATAATGTGAAAAATCTTTTTCAATTAACAGAGCTGATTTGATGCTATGTTCAGTAAAGTGGCAATCCATTCCATTAAACACACACATATGAAATGCTTGAAATATCTATGAACTCTATCTATACATCATAAATTCTCTCCTAAGTGCTGAAACACAAAAGCAGATACATTTTCTATGGATGCTATTTAAACATCCTCTCAGAAGCTACCATCCAGGTCATTTCAGTAATTCTAGTTGCAAGTAAAAAAGAGCATCAATTTTTGCCCCATGCTCAGCTGCCCAAACCACAAAACAACAGGAGATGCTTTCAGCAATGTGCACAGCTAGGCTGCCTGGAGTCCCACAACTTCATCATGCCATCAGTAAACACTCTACAGAGCAAATGTTAAATTCAAAGTACTTTCCAAAAAAAATGAAAGATATCCAAATGGTATCTTACACAAGAAGGACAACTGGGCAATCCACACCTGCATCCAGCTGTGTATATCAGTTCCTTCCATGTGGTATACCAAGATCAATGCAAAAGACTCTCTCCAGTCTGCAGACTGCACACAACTAAGGTTTAAATTCAGCCTGAAATTAACTGGTTTCTCTGCTGCATTAACTACTGAAATCAAAGGGCATTATTCATCTGTAGCCCACCCTTAGCCCATGTAACCAATGCAGAGCAAGAGTAAAAGCTGTTCTACATTGGATATAGAGAGTATGTCTCAAATGTTGGATGACACTTCTGAGCTCCAGCCAAAAGTATGAACCTTCTTTGTATGGTGATTTCTAATGTTGGGATGGCATGGGATGCACTGATTAACAATCAGTTCACTGAAGGATTCCTAGTGAAGCAAATTCACAGTATAAGTGGACCTGTGGGAAGCAAAAGAAGTTGAAGTGAACAAAGTGAACAGAAAAGACCATCCCAAAAAAACAAGCTGAAAAGCAAGAGTAGAAAATTTTAATACTTGGAGTATTTAGTGTAGCTTATGATACACTTGCCAGATGAGAGAAGGATCTGTGGGCCAAAGGTAAATCCAGTGGAAAATAATTTCCACGTAATCTCTAAAGTCTGCTTGTTTTAAATCTACCTCTGATGAGTTACAGGTGAAGTCTGGGCCAACATTCCTTATTATTGCCTGTTGACTTCAATTGTCAACAAAGACGAGTATAGACTTGTTTCCTTGTGAAAGCTGTATTTACAACTGCTTACCCTGGAGGGGTGAAAGATCAAAAGAACTGGTTTCAGGTTGTAATTTGAGCCACAAGAGGGTCTGAGTCCTACAAATAGTTACCCTCTCCCACAACTGTAAAACCAATACTATGGTAGAAGTGTCAAACACACAAGATAAAGAAATGCAATCCACATCTAAGAACATGTTCATTTCCACCTTGTAGCCAATAATCTTCCTGTCAACTCTTAATATTTTTTCCTAAATCACTCTGGTATCTGGAAATACATTAAAGAGTAACCTCATTTTCACCTTCAGCATCCTACACTGGGGACAATCTAGAGTAAGAGAACAGAGATCTTGGCAACTACACGAAACGGAGGGCTATGGCTTTCATCTGCATGTTTAAGGCTGAACTTCCAACCCACACTTTCTATGTAAGTCTGCTACCTGCCTCTGCATTTGCAACAGCAGCAAAGTGCAAAGCAAAGCATAACTGTTCAGCTGAGATGCAGTGGTCACAGGAAAGGTCTTTTCCATGGGGGCTATCAATTAGGTTAGTATGAGACAGATTTAGTAACTTGGACCAAAAGGCTTCCTTCTGTTGTTGAGACTTGTTATGGAAAGAGACCAACACTAACTTTGAAGATGAGTATATTTTGCCACCCCATTTCCTTTATGTACTTCCTCTACAAGAGCAGTGTCACCAACATCATTGAAGTTAAAAGGAAAACAAAAAAGCCTCTATGCAGTCCTGGCCCCACCAGCTGTCTGACATTGACTTCTTGAGATTCAGGATGTTATACATGCAGTCAGAAATGTCCCAAAGCTCAAAAACATCCATATGATCCATATGTCTCACAGACAAGATTTATGGTCAACACGCTGTATTTTAATTGTTGCATTACAAAATATATTTCCCACATTGTATTAATAAAAGGTCACTGAGAAAGCTATCAAGAAGGATTTTAAAAATTAATTTAAAAATCCATTTGGTATGACATTTATCAAAGTAAAAAAAAGTAAATGCTGGAAAGTAAATCTTGTCATTCTCCTGTTTTCCACAGTCAGCTTTTTATTGCATCTTTTAAACAAAATGTAAGTCACCCTTGCTATAAACAAACAAAGAGGCTTTCAGGAAAGTCAACAGAGGCTGAACTACTCTCAGATGAATCCATCTGGTTTAGATCAGGGTAAGCAGAAGACTTACTCATAGAAACTACAGGAAAGGTTGAATTATGGCTAAACTCAGAGGTTTTTCATGTAAGACAAACCAGGTAGTCCTTTAACTTTAGAGTCTGCACCCATTTACATGTGCTGTGGGTGAACCCTCTCTCTCTGAACCCCAAAGACCAAGGCCATTAACTTATACCTACTTTAAATTTGTGAATACTCTCAGAGACATACACTGGACTTCTAACAATTTTACAATTTTACATACATATGCTGTAAAAGTTTTGCTTAAGTCACTTTGATTTTCCAGTGCTCCAACTTTTTAAATTTCCTGATGGTGCACTTTTCAATATATTTTTAAAACAACTTACAAGCTGGCAAAAGTTCAAGGAGCCACAATATTTTGCCTTACAAGCAGTACCAATTGTATACATTCAAATAAGAAATACATTGTGACAAGGATTTCTTTTTGCATAAGATAAAAGAAAAGGCAACTTGCAAATAAGCTCTATTTTACTGTGATGTCTTTATAGCACATGGCATGGCTACTTTAGCACTTTTATGCAGCACATAACACTGCATAATAATAACACAGTCAATTTAAAGCACGCAGTAAGACTTCTTTTTGCCGCAATACAAAATAAAAGCAGATACTTCTAATAGGTGTAGAAGATATTTCCAGTGGTTTTAATATTCTACCTCTCAGCCAGATTCCAAAAAATCTGGAAGCTTGAACTCCCCAGAGTCCTCTGCTTTTGCATTAAACTGAGTGGCAATGCTGAGCACTGCTAATGTTTTTCCATTTTTGTAGTAACCTTACATTCACTTGTCAGGTCTACAACTAGAAACATCAATATAAAACTATTTATTAATTAAAGTTGTCAGGCATCCACTACAAATCAGCTGTCTTACCCAGAGTTATACCAGCTCCCTCGCCTCCACGGTGCTTGTTGTCTGGTCAGACAACTTATCACTGCTACTGGTGATTATTTTTTGTAATTTTTCACAACAGACCACTTGGGTAAAGTAGCTGATTATATCTTCACCTTTTGGACCTCAGCTGCAATCCTAGACTTCCCCTCTCTGAACCTTCCTTCAGATCCTAAATTACTGTTCCTCTTCACAGCTCCCAAAGCCTGGTTATTATTTTGGTTTGAGCAGCACTCTCACTATGCTTCAAACACACGTTCCTGTTCAAAAAATTTATAATCTATATAATGGATTTTTCACACTTGAACTCCAAACATACATTAAAAATTTACGACGTCCTGCACTTCTGACCCTCAATGTTCAGCCCAGAAGTGTTTTCTCAACCATAAGTGACATTACAAGGTAATACACGTGAGTTTGGGGAGGGACACAAGAGGAGCAGAAATCAAGTCTTTTTTTTCTCTCCACAGACAATTCCACTACCACCACTATTAAAACTAACCATGAAGAAAAAATACGGATCCTGGAAAAATGGCTGTAGCTACAAGGTCTCCTGAAGTTTGGCAGATGTATGCTGGGGTATATTTTCACTTTCAGAAGGCACCGGGCACACAATACCCTCCATTGGCCACCAATGCAAGGATTTGCTCCACATCATCCACATGGGCAATGCCAGCACCAGCTGAAAGCCACGGGCACCTTCAGTGGACAAGGCGAGCCAGGACAGACATTCAAGATGAGAAAGACAAAGCACATCTTAGAGGTGCCTGTTGTTCTTCCACAGCTACAAAGGAACCCTCAGTAATTACCTTAGAACAAACACCTGTATTTTGGGCAGCTAAAAGTACTTGAGATGAGCCCCAGCCTTCACCTGTCTACGTCTTCCCATTTTTAGAAAATTCAATCACACTCACTTCATAAGCAGGAGTGAGTTAAATCAGTGAGAGATCAGGAATTGGGTAACAGCTTCTCATGAGGGAGTTGAGCACTTGTTTCAAATACGCTTTGGTACAGAAAAAGCAGAAGTACAGAGTCTCAGTAAAACAGGGCTATTTACAGAATGATCAAAATCACTGGTAAACTCCCTGGGAAAAGAGTCATCTTCTTCTTTTGCATTTTTACAGTATCTTGGCTAAGTGGGGCCTGAAGACTACAAGATGCAGTCACTCCTAATAAGCAGTACATTCAACGCTGTTATTTCTACTGCAGTAATTCTTGCTCCAGAATTGCTCTAGCCAGACCAGGTTTGCTTCACAAGAAGATAGGAAATGTTACTAAAAACAATCACTAAAAGTATGTACATTTCAACATCTCCCAGGTTAATCTGAAACCTAAACTCTGCCTCCAACTTGAGGAAAGAAAAGCCAAAATCTAACCAAAGATTAGTAAAAAGAAAAAGTAAACTAATCAAGTAAAATTTTCTAATAGGAAAGGGAATTCAGACTAGAGAATCAAGAGAAATGGGGAAATCCCAGTCTTTCAAACACTGTAAGATGAGGACAGATAAGCATTGGACAAGAATGTCCTGCAGTGGATGCTGTCCTAGACAGGGGCTATACTAGCTTTTTCCTGAAATCTCTCCAATCCTGTTTCCTTCAACACCTGCAGTTCCTCAAGGGAAGAACGTAGAGGAAGCACTTTCTGCCTCACCCACCCAAACAACTTCATCAGATGCAAGGCTCTTAATAATACACAAGGTAGTAGAAGAATTCAGACAGACACAAGAAGCACCTCAAGAGAGAAATGCACACACAGTCTTCAGTAACTACACTTGGGTTAAAATGAATAAAAAAAATAAACAAATAAAATTAAATTTAAAAAAAAGATAAATGAAACAACTGAAAACCAGCTCTTCTCCAAAAACTGCTTATAAAGCTAAATTGTCCTTGCAGGTGACTGGATCATATCCAAGCTGTCTCCAACACTCAGTGTTTGTCCTTCCACTAAAGGTCACGTTTTCCAGCCTACTGAGTTTCTTTGCACATTTCTAGATTACACTTAAGCTCTGTTGCACTATACACATTTTTCCTGCACAGGGGTTAAATGAGGCAACAGTTTTATGTTAGAACAGCAGGGTGGTTAGGGAAAACCACATCTATCAGTCAGCATGGTTAAGCAGGAAGAAATCTGGAGCTGGCTGTTAGTGAATTATTTAGGAAAAGAGTAAGGGCAGACAAGGAATGAGCGGGCAAATGGAAATACTTCTGCTTTCAGAGTGCAGGCTTCTTAACCCAGTAGCTTTCCCATTTTTCCTCCTACATTTCTGTGATATACACAGAATTTAAAAGTTAATTTAAAGGTATCATACACTTATATTGGCCAAATTTATCCCTAACTCATGTAGCAACATTTTAGAGAAAAGCTCTGATAGCAGCAGTTCCTTAACAATTATGAAGAGCTGAATGGGACAGTTTTTTTCCTTTTCTCAGTGTCAGTGGATATTCACTAGATTTAAATGGTAACTCCTCAGAGGCAGGATGTATGTGAATGCACAAATTTCCATATAAGAGAGAAGCAGAGGAGGGAGGAATCATGTCTCCAAGCCTCTTCTGGAAGGAAACACAACAATCAGCCTGCAAAAATAATGTTACACAGCAGCACTCAAATATTTATCTTTGATCATCTTGGAGCTCAACCAGCTGAAGCTACCAAGCAATATTAGGTAGTGTTTACATACAACAGCACATAAGGCATTATGTTAAATTTAAACCTGTCCAGCACCAACATATCTAGTCTTGCAAGATCTGCTACAACATCTTAAAGTGAAAACCATTATTTCAAATTGTGCACATTTCATCATTACACACACTCCCCTGTCCACAACCATGTCAACTGTTTAGGAATAAACCTTAGTCAAAACTAGTCACACACATAGTATCCTCCTTCTTAGCACAGTTCCAAAGACAGTCAAAAATACATAATAAATTTGCTTTTAAAGGTAACATGAACCTCCATAAAGCTTTTTCATTTCCCACAAAAGTTCTTAAAATGTACACAGGATACAGGAAATCAACATCAATGCTTAAAATCCAAGTGTAATGACATTTACAGGCATATGGCTCTGAAAAAACCTTCTGAGCACCCTTCTCAATGGTAAATTGTTTTGTAACACATCTAACCTGCAGATTAATGCTCTTCATCCCAGTCTATCAACAACTGTTGAATTGTACACAGAAGTTCAGTGCTAGACTTGAGAGTCAAGATCATCTTTGATATAATCCCATGAAGCTCCCAGAGTTTCATATGTGACAAACTTGACCTTTTATGTTTTTCTAAATGGGTTATCAAGTAGGTGACAGACAAATAACATCACCTGCATACATGCATTAAGCTAAAATAGGTGTAAAAACATCTGAAGAAAGGATCTCACTGTATAAGTACATTCCTTGTGACATCATTCAAAGCTCTTTTTCAGCTCTTGACCAGGGCTTAGAAAACCATCAGCTGATCCTCACTAAGATAAATATGTATACATTTTATTTTTATCTCTGTTGTCCACACATGTGTAAACAAAACTCAAGCAGCTGAATTATCACTACTTACTAGACAAGCCTGAGGCAGGAAGCTGTTCACCCTGGAGATACTCCACATGCCCTCGAGGTACTGCTGAGCTTGGATGGTGACTGAGCTCAGAGCACCACTGAGACCACTGGGGGCCACTGTCACTTGAACGCTGGAGTTCGGAAAACTGCCCACGCCTTGAGACCATCCAAGTCCCTTCTTCCTCTCTGCTGCAGAGAAGAGATTCGGTGACTTTCCAGTCTGCCTGCCCACCTGCCCAGCAATGAGTGGCAGGTCTCTCTGGGAAGAGACAGTGACCATCCTGGGTACCATGCTGGTCACTGCCGCGGCGCCGGGTGGGAGGTCGGGCATTTCTGGGTAGCTGGTTTGACTGAGGGGGTGCATCATCTGAATGGCTTCCTGCTTCAGCTGATTCAAGTGAGTGGCACAAGTTTCACATCTGCTCTCTCCATCATTCCTGTTTTTCTGTAAATAGTCAGGCACTTGAAGCTTGTCAAAAATTAAAGCTGATAATCGTGGGTCCTAAAGAAGTGGAGAAAGACAAAAAATAAAAACATACTGAGTGAAAGCAATGTAGAAGATAAAAAGAAAGGAAAACAAATAGTTCTCTGATTTGCTCTCTACTCACAGAAGTACTTTAAATCTCTTCTGGTAAGTCTCAGTCTTTTTTCACCCTGAATACCCTAACAGGCTTGCAGGTCACAGTGGATTAATAAAACATAAGTAAATTCATTTGTATTAGACCCAGCATGAAAATTCTCATCAGAATTAAACAGTGGAGCTGTGGTGTACTTCGTAACTGCTCATTCTTCTAATTAACTCTCCTTTGGAGACATCTAAAGTGCCTGTGTTTCCCATGCTCAGGGACAATGTTAGTTGAGATGCTGAACCTACAAATATCATAACTTGATTCAAAGGCACACCACAACCAGAAGCCCAGGAAAATTAGACTTTAAAGTGTTTGAAAAAATTAATGCATGACCAGGTAAACATTTTGCTGTCTTGTCCCTCAGAAATGATTAATCGAGGGGCATAAAAGCCAGTTTACATGGTGCTGCCCACAGCTGGCTCCTTTGCTAGCAAGGACCATTATTTCTGATCTTTGCAACCCAGATGGTCGCAATATTCCCTTATGCTACAGTTGCTTTGATGAGAACTAGATTTGAGCCTACAGCCATGTGTGAAGGTGTGACAAAGTGCACACTAAGAAGCTGATTTAAAAGCAACACCTATTTTGTTTCCACAGAGCAATTCCCCACCACCCCTTTGCCAGTTCATTTTAAGGCTGCTCAGACATTTTAAAACCCACCACCGTGTTTCCACTTCAGAGATAGAGTTACCTATCTCCTGAAACACACAAACCCCTTCCCATCCCAAGCCTGCTACTGTAAAGATCAGTCAAGAGATTAAATCCAGCCCTGTTGTAAATCTGCTATCGAGACTAATGCTGTGCAGTAAAACTGACCCAACTTCGCACACTCTTGTTGAGCTCTCTAAACAAGTAAGGTTTTAATGAAATCACAGCGCAGCCAAAGGTTTATTTGTATAACTATTTTAAGTGAAAATATTTAATTTGCTTGTTAATAAGGAGGGCACACATAGCTAGTAATTCAGTCATCCAACATATGCTGGGGATATCCCAGATCAGTACTTGTTTTTAAAAGCGTATTACTTTATGCCAAGCTGGAATTGCTCTGTAGGAAATAAATGTCCTATTAGAAAAATAATTCTGGTTTTAATTACAACGCACATCAATAAAGCTCTTTAAAGAAGTCTTAGCACTAGCACTTTTGCTTTGCGTTGAATTCAGAAAGTCCTAAAACACTGCCTAATTTCTGCAGCACCAGCGCAGGATTTTTCTCATGTTCAGCTGTTGGACTACTTGTGGAACAGTTTTAATCTTTCACAAGACACAGTACAAAAACTACTGTCCACAGCTAAAAGCTATTAACAAAAGTTGCTCTTTCCATAATAATCTAAATTATTATTTACTGACTTAAAAAAAATACTTCTCAGGCTAGGAAAAGTTACTCCTGTTGCTGACTGAACAATAAATTGCATTCACATTAGTGAAACAGTATAAAAAATTAAGTGAATGACACCGTTTCATTTTTGTCTCTTTACTGAGGTTTAGATCTTGCTAAAAACATCTTTGAAGTTGCACCATTTGCTCACCCCCACGAGGAACAAAATTCTTTCCCTCCAAACCTCCCAGAAGACGATAACACTGAATTAACAGATATTAGGATAAAAAAAGAAGTAATTAATATTTTAGAAACTTTTTTATAACCGTTCAGCAGAAAGTACTATAGGTTAGAACTTAAAAAACACAGAGACTCAGTGCTGCAAGCACTATTTAGCCTCAGGCAAAACAAAGGCCACACAGTCTATCTCCCAAGAAAAACAAACAGCACCGTGCTCCACAGAAACCTCTCCAAGGGAGAGCCCTTTTAGCAAATTCTTGCTGAGGCTGACACACAGCACCTATTCAAACAGCCCCAGAACACAGCACCTTCCAGCACTGGGTGCCCCGTCTGTGGCCACGCACATCCCTGGGCTCACTCCTTTGATCCAAGTTGGGCACACAAGGAAGCACCTGCAGGTCCCAACTGCATGAGCCTCATCTGGCAATGCTTAAATTGCTATCAAATGTCAAAAGTTTCAAATAAGCAATTAAAGCGAATTACTAGGTGAAACAGGGTTCTCATTTAAAAGAAATTACTTCTTTTGATGTAAAGAAAATTAATGACCCCAATTCTAGCTCCATAAACACAGTTTACAGCATAAGGCAGATCAGAGTCAGACCTGTCTTGCAGTTACAAAGAAATCAAGTGGATGCCATATTAAAGGGAGAAACAAAAATAATTTTTTTAAAGAATAATATATTTAGAAAATTACAAGGAGCAAAGCATATAGGCACATAGTATGCTAAATTTAAACCTTGTGATTTATTTATAGTAAAAATAAAGGCATCTCATTTCCAATACTTATATTTTTCCAGGCATTTACAAGAAGCCTCTTAACACACTCAGCCAGCCTGTGACCCCTGGTCTGCATCTGTGGCCAAACTCCTCCAGCGCTCCAGCGAGGGCCCAGCTGGACAGTCAGATTACTTTTATTTTTCCACTCTGTGCGACAAAAACACCTGGCTAATGGTTGGGCGTGATGGCCAGAGGAAGCACAAGTTACTGTTAAAAACATTAACCATAACTTGAAAGTTTAGCCAGCCCCATTAAAGAGGTTTTACTACCCAGTGACAATGCCCGGCCCTGGGGAGCCCCTGCTTCAGCAGCTCGCACCCTAACAAGGCTGGGGTGGAAGTTACACTCTCACTTTTTACAGAGGGAAGAAATAAAACTTCAGTGACCAAATGTGTTTGACACACACACAGGAGGGGTGAAGCAGCTAAAGCCATCCTTGTTACAGCTCCACCAGCAGACAGGCAACCCAGACAAAGGGGGTGTGCAAATGGCTGAGGGGAATGGCACAAGAATTAAACATACAACATACAAGCCTCTATTCCAAACAGTGCTCCAAAACCTCTTTAGTCTGGTGTGCTATAAAGAACATGACTCTTTTGTTCCTCCAGAGCATAAATAAACTATGCTGTCTTTGTCACACCTACTTTCCAAATGCTGCTCTTACCTTCTGAACAGGCAGGATAAGCAAAATACTGTGATAACATTCCCAGCTTTCCCTCCCACTACAGAAACCAAAGCCCAAATTTCAGACTCAGCTTGTTAACTTTGGAAACAAATTCTAGATATCCAAACACCAGACTGTTAGAATTGGAAAACAAATGGTCCCACTAGGAACAACTGTACTGGGGAGCCCAGCAGCCCTCAGAAAGGTCAAGGCACAAGATAATTACATGTTCTTGTATGAGGACAAATTTTCTGAAATGCTTGAATGCTGTTTTTCAGCAAGCAGTTCTTACAGACACAAGCCAGCTTGCCAACTGCTGCTAGGAGATTAAACACACACACGCAAACTGCACACATGAGAAAATCCCACAAGTCCTTCCAAGCTCAACTGTGCAGAGACAGTAAACTTAGAAAATCAGGATTATTCTCTCACTAGAGTGCACGGCAAAACACCCACTTCCTTCAACACCAGTGCATGCAGCCTGAAGCTTGCCTTCAGGCTTTACCTGTGAAACCAGGGCTAGGGAAAACGAGCACAGATTTGAAAACACCTCCAGCACCATATAACGGAGAAAAGAAACAGTCACAGCAATTCACGCTTCCCCCTCTGACATACATCTCACCTCTGCTGCCTCCACGTGAAAGCCAGTGGGGATCAAGCAGGGTTTCAGCTCTTTGGGCAACACTGTGTGCTGCATGTGGGGCACACAAACAAAACCCACATCTCGCAACTGTTAAGCACTACAACCCGAGAGCACTGTCCTTGAAACTACAGTCACATTCAAAGCATCTGGGATGTGGCCAAAGGCAAATATCTCTGAAAACACCACTACAGCTCAGACATATTTTCAAAGCATGAAACACCAAATTACCTTCCTGGAGCTGAACCCTTCAGGAAACAGTTTGTCAGGGACACTGCACTTGAATTAGATTCTTTTGAAATTTTAGCTCAATCTGTAATTATCCAAGTATTTAAAGTTTGCAGTTAGACCTCCTGTTCGACTAACAAGGAGCAGTAGAGACCTTTTTCCATGGCAAAAGAGAAACAAAAATACAAGCTTTGAAACTTACCTGTAGCTACCAACTTCTAACTCTCGAGCTAAGGAAGAGGAGAGAAGGGAGAAAAGCATCTGGATTCTCACTTAAGAAGTCCCTGAAGTAATACCCACCCATCTGTAACCCAATCCTTTCAGCAAGGAACTATCCACAGAGTGTGAACAAACGATGACGAACAAATGATGAAAAGTCAAATTGCCAACAACTGTCCTCAGTAATTACCTGCAATTCTGCCTGGCACTAGTTTCTGCAATGCAAGTGTATCTGGAGCAGTATTCCAGATTAAATTAAATTCTTGGTATAAATACAATTTAAAAAAAAAGAAGAATCACTGAATGTCACACTGTAATGCATAATTAAATACAGACCTAGGTGAACAACATTTTAAAAGGATGCTTTTGGAGAAAGGAATGTACTATCCCTGTGCAAAAGAATCAATATTAATGATTTTTTGTCTTAATTGTCTTTCCAGATTTCTGCCGCAATGCTTACAAATTAGTTTTTATCTTACATGACATTGTGAAATATCCACTAGTATCTTCTATATTGACAAATTTTTTGAACCTTGAGGCTTGCTTTCAACTATATGGCAGTCATTGTTAAAGAAAAAATACCAAAACCACTATACTCAGCAAACCCTGAGGCTGCTTAATGTAATCAAGGAAAAAAAACAATGCTAATGATTAATTTTTTTTTTCAAGAAAAGTTTCCAACTATCTGACTATCTCAAGGGAGTGAAATTATGAGCTTTAAGTCTTCAAGTATCCCGTGTTGTGAATTCATTCCGTTACTGACCTAATCTTATCAGAATATAAACAATCAAGGAAAAACAAACACACGGAGCCTTTACAAAAACAGAATTCACCTGAAGTCCCATCTCCTGTGGGTTAAGGGTATCTGGAACTTGCAGTGTGACTTCACTGTCCCTGAAAACATCCCTCTGAATAAACAGGAGAGCATTCCGCATTTCCAAACTGAGCAAAATGTGCAGGCATAGAAAACAACCAAATGAATTTTTAAGGCCAAATTCCATCTGGCCTCTCTACAGGAATGTCTCGCTACCTTCAGATGGAAGATTAATTTAAGCTGATGGGCTGCAGTCCTCCTCCCATTCTATTTGCTATCAGGATTTCTTCAAATCTCCAATCACATTATTCTGTTTCTAACCATAACCTGAGGTAGTGCACACAGACATATCCCACTGACTCCACCCAGCTGAGACTCAACCCAATTTCCTTTCATGTCTGCTATCCCAGACTTTGGGAAAAAAGTACCCAAGCACATTTTCTTACTTACAAAAAAAGTATACTATATCTCTTAAACTGCGCCCATCTTTCTAACAAAAGTCAAGCAATACAATAAATCTGCTAAAAAACCCATGACCCCATACTAAAAATGACTGTGGCATGTTTAGTTATTCAGCAGCCTCCACTGAACTCTATTTATTTCCATTTCCTGCCCACTTTAATGTACTTCAGTGGCCCGCAGTAAAGTTAAAGCAATAGGTGTCTGTCATAAAGATGAATAGTGCTATTGGAATGCATAATACAGTGGAAAGAGGAAATGAGAGCAATCTGGTTTATTTACATCTCAGGCTCCCATCAGCACCTCAACCCACCTCCCAATGGTTTCAGCTGCCTTTCCTGTTATCTTGCTGTATAGTCCCCTGCAATGATTTGGCTTTTAACCTCACAGAACCAGAGGGTAGGAGCTGATCTCCCAGATTCTCTTTCATGAGCTGGCAGAGTGTTGGAGCAAACAGCCATGCAGTGTGTTCAGTGCAAAGAAAACAAAATAAAGGTAGTGGTTGCCATTTAACATAATTAAAAGACACAAACAAAACAAAAGACCCCAAAGAGATCTGCTATCAACGTTAAATTTAGATCAACACACAGGAACCTGACTACTTCTGAAAAACAGTAATTACTGTTTCACAAAATATTACTTTTAATCTTCTTTCTTTACAATCTAATTAAACAGATATTTTACTTGCCTTTGGAAAATGTTTTTCTTAATTTCATTCAATGTTAACATTTGGTGTATTCTATAAAATACACATCCAAACTAGTATGTAATTTTGTGCTTATTTTTAATAGTGTATGACTTCATTCAAAATTGATGACTTTTAATTTGCATGTTTATTGTTGGTTTTAAGTAATCTTTTAATTTTCCCTCTTGGGTCTGTGGCTTACTGTAACTTCACAATGTAAATTCAGTACAGATTTTTGTTCATATGAAAACACCATCTTCCAATACCCGTTGTGTCTTTTTTAATTTCCCTCTTATATTTTTTATAAACCTTCAGCAAAGTATTATCCCCTTGAACAGCAGCAAGTGTTTGGGGAAATAGTTGTACATCTATTACTTGGTGTCTGAAAAGCCTTTGTTTGACTCTTTTCAGAAATAGCCACTTAGGTGAAGTTGCCTTTCAGAAATTCACACAAAAACCTTTGATAGAAATTAGACACTTTAATTTAAAAGATAAAGGGCTTTCCATCCCTAATTATTTTTACTTTGAAACCAGAGAGTAAATTTTGGTTAGCCTATGAGTACAGTAAATCAGATTATAAGAACTCTGTCTATTAGAGTCACAACTGCATAGAAAAGTCACAACTTCTCTTTCCTCTTTAAAGCAAAGCAAGTGCTTATGTGTTAGAACTTGGGAAAATTATGCTGTCTTATATCTTCATCACACTGAATGTACCTACTCCACACAGAGTTTGAGTTCAATCAGGCTGCTCAGATAATAAAGTAGCTCTGAATTTCAGCATAGAGCTGAAAATCAGAGCACAGCACCACTACACAAACATGCTGCCTTGTCAAACATGCTGCCTTGTCAAAATGCCTCAGAAATATCAACTCTTTATATCATTTGATTAGAAACAAAATGCTATTTCAAATTATAGAATTATTCAGTCAACTATTAGAATTATTTAGTCAACAGCCTGTGTTTTCAGAACAACAAATTGCAATGTAAGCCTGGTGAGATGGACTCCTTCACTGATGAACTCTGGCCAGAGACCAGCAACCCAGCTCAGCCAGTGCAACAGACTGGGAGAGGAGTCGTGCGCCAGATGAGATCTTCGGCACAATTAAGTGATCTTAACTGCATTTGTCCCAGTACAACCATGCCCATTTGTATCAGACGGATCTCTAATGAGGGAGTTCAAGAATGTCTGGACACCAGCCGCAGTGAAAGCAACTCTGGCTCAGAAAGACTGAATAGGAAAAAAGTGCTTGGAACACTCCTCTGTATACGGACCCTACAACTGTTTCGGTCCAACCATCTGAATCCAATTAAAAGAACACTTAGCGGCAGAAGTTAGGGAGTGCACACATTCTCCAAATGAACATCATTAGCATAATGTAGATTTAAAATCAACTATGAAAACCAGTGCTTGGCATTGGATCACACTCTCAGTGTCTCTTTCACTTGCTCATTTTATCAATTATTTGGTAAATGAATACTCGAGGGCCCTACAGAAACAATTTAGCCTTCACAAGCAAAAGGCTGCCCATTCTGCACTCATCTTGCAAGCTACGAATTGCTGCATACAGCCCATAGCCAGCACACCACACAGTTTTTATTATTAAAAAAATTAATTTCACTTATTCTTCATCTTAGTTAAGTTCCACTGCCTCAGTTTAACTGCTTCAACCAAAAAAAAAGTCTTGTTGGCTGAAAAATTTTGAGTTTACATCTGAATTTAGGCAGTACTGTAGTGGGATTAATAGAAATAGGGATTAATAGAAAAGGAATGATGAAGAGAATCTCTAACTCCTCAATCACAAGCAGGCCACGCTCTGCCTGAAGTGTCTGCTCCAGTTACTCTGCTTACTAGGTGGCACATGTGTGAGACACCACCTCCCTCTCCAGTCTGTTCATCCTACAGCTGCTCTTAAAAAAACCATCCAAAACCCCATTTTAAAAAGCACACTTCAGCAAAGGAATTTCAGCAAGTAAATTCACAAATCTGCCATCAGCTACCTACTGGAAAAGGAGGTCCTGTGCCAAGTAACTCTGGACTTGGATGGAAGGTCCATGGTTGTCCCTTAGTTTCAGATAAGATGCTGGTGCAAGTAATTGACCCCGTTTCTGCTGGCCCACCTTGCATTAGAAAGAAAAGATAAATATGCAAATCCCAAAGGATATCTGCAGATGGACAATATTGCCCAAAGAATCAAGTGATCCTCCTATGGAATCTCACCTGAATGATGTATGATCCCAGCCACATAAAATGCAGATGGAGACAGATCATTTGAGGAATGTCTATACGACAAAAAGCAGTTTAGAAAACAAGAATGTTGTATGAAGTTGAAGGAGTATGGTTTACTTAGTTTAGAAGAGAGAAAACTGATCAGAGTCCTCCAGTACACAAAAAGTGGCTACAAAGAGACTGGTGACAAATTACTTTTGTTATCCACCTGAGAAAGGAAAATAGGAAACCATGCTACTTTTCAGCAGAGATGACTCAAGAAAAAAATATCAAAGGTGAGTGAATATGGCAATTCCTATAGAAGGACATTGAGAAATCTTGCTCCTTTGAGACGGTTTCTGAAGAGCAGATGAAAAACATCAGTGGGAGTGATCAAGAGACAGACGACCTCATTTCAGTGAAGGAAGCTGGACTACTGTTTAAAGATCTGAAGATCCTTTCCCAGCCACATTCCTGTGATCCTAGTTTTGGAAAGATGAGTAACATATCTGCAGACAGACTTGTTGCCTGGGTCCAAGTGCCATAGACAAGGAATATAGACTTGAAAATACTGCTCTCCTTAGATGACTACTCAGTAACCTACATTATCCTTCTCACAGCGAATTTTCCAGCTTGCATCATTCCTACATTAATTCCATACCTCCCATCCTAGTTGCGACCCTCTACATACCTTGAATAAATTTTTGTCAAATACTCACAGCCCATCACCACCATGCCCAAAACTTTATCATTAACTACACTGTTGTGTCAGGTAGTCCAAGAGGCAGGGAAAATGACGAGAAGGCTGGATTTCACGTAGTTTCTCAGGCGTTTATTTAACTATTTGCATGCTGGCATTCTACAGTCTAATCCTAAACACTCTAAGCATAGCTAAGCATATCTTACCTTCCTAGAAGACTCTGTGTCCGTGCCCCCAGACAGTGCGTCTAGCAGGGCCTGGACACATCTCTCTGTCTGACCACATGTCTCACAGCCAGGCAGAGGGGCTGCTCTCTAGGAAGACTACGATATGTCTGCCTTCTTCTTGCTACGCAGTTACAGCTATATATATTACACTACATTGTTTACATCAATCACCCAATGACCTAGAGATCAATTGCTCCTCGTCCAATTACAAGGATCAGGCCATGTCCAATTACAGCCTCACTTCTACACATGCTCAGGCAGAAATTTGCCTGCATCATGGGCCTACACTACACTACACATATATTCCACATTCAGTCTTCACTCACAAAGTATAGAATTGTCACATTTCGTTCTTTACAAGTTCAGGGGATGGCTTTAGGAATACAAATGAGATGCTTAAATTAGATGGTGCAAGTCCAAATACTTCTACCTGTCCATCTTGATGGACATCAGGGACAAGTGGTGTCCCTCACGGGTCCATATTGGCACCAGTGTTATTTAATATCTTCATTAATGACATAGATAAAGAGGTTCAGTGCAGCCTCAGCAAATATGCAGGTCACACCAAGCTGAGTGGTGCTGTCAACACACCTGAAGGACAGAATGCTATCCAGAGGGACCTGTACAAGCTCAAGGAATAAGCCCATGGGAATCTCANGAATAAGCACATGGGAATCTCATGAGGTTTAACAAAACCAAGTACAACCTGGGTTGGGGCAATCTCTGGTATCGATACAGGTTGGGGAATGAAGAGATTGAGAGCAGCCCTGCTGAGGACTTGGAGGTGCTGGTGGATGAGAGGATGGACAAGACCCTGCCATGTGCAGCCCAGAAAGCCAACTGTATCCTGAGCGGCAACAAAAACAGTATGAGCAGCAGGTTAAGGGGGGTGATTGTTTCCCTCTACTCCACTCTGATGAGACTCCACCTGCAGTGCTGCATCCACCTCTAGGGTTCCCAGCACAGGAAGGAGATCAACCTGTTGGAGCAGGTCCAAAGGAGGGACATGAAGATGATGAGAGGGATGGTGCACCCTAAGATAAAGGGCTAAGAGAATTAAGATTGTTAAGTCTGAAGAAGAAAAGTGTTGTGACCTAACTGTGCCCTTCCAATACATGAAGGCTGAACAGCCCCAACTCTCTGTTTGTCTCCACAGGAGAGATGCTCCACACCTATAATTATCTTCATGGCCTCCTATGAACTCACTCCAATAGGTCCACACCCTTTTTACACTGGGGAACCCCAGAGCTGGAATCCAGGTGGGGTCTCACAAGAGCAGAGTAGAGGGGCAAAATCACCTCCACTGACGAGCTGCTCATGCTGCTTTTGATGCAGTCCAGGACACAGCTGGCTCTCTGGGCTGCAAGTGCACATTGCCAGGTCATGTCCAGCCTCACAGCAAGAACAAGATTATATTAGTAGTAAGATACTCTTGCTGGTTTTGTTGATACTGTTGGTCTTCAACAGCCATTACCTAAACAGCATTACCTACAAAACAACTGTTTTCTAGTTGTCCTGCATCAGATCAACCAATTGTTTTGCATGACAGCACTTTGATTTTCCCTAACACCACTTTTTGTAAGCTGCCTGCTATCCTTTGGTCATACGATGTTGTAACAAGCCTTTCAGTGGCTGTACTGCATTGTCAACAACGAAGCATGTATCTGGCCCTGAATCCTTAATACACCTGGCCTGGCACCAAAAGGCACTGCACATTTTCTGTGCAACCTAAATAACAAGTAGGAATTGCTATCAGCCCAGCAAATCACATTTGTGTGAGTGGAACAACAACAGTCTGGTGATCAACACCTACCCATAACCCTCATGTGAAGAAGCCCTGCAGTGGTCCTGTGAAAACTGCAAGCTGTGCAACCTCTTGCATCCAAAGGACTGGCGCAATCCAAGAGGAGCAACTCCTTTTGCCCAAGGTCTTCCTTCTAAAACATAAATCAACAGGGCTATGCCCACAGGCAGAAAAAAACCCACTCTACCCATGTTCAAAGCATCTCAAAAGTCACGTTAATAGGGTTTATAAACTCTGCTAAGGCACAGGATATAAACATATCAAACCCACAGGCAAAGTGAGCTTGTATCTGCCTATAACACACACATGTAGACATGCCCACAGATGACTGGCAAAAATACCTCTGTAAACTCTTTCAGGCTCCTCACATGCACACGCACACAAAACAAGCCTTATCTCCTGAGACACAGAAACAATCAAATACCTGGCAACAACTTTCAAAACCCTTCAAGCCAGATCCTATTAAAGCCAGCAACTAAGAGATGAAAGGCTTTAGCTCATCCTACCAGTCACACTTAACAGGGCTCTTAAACATTTACTGTATCTAATGTTGCCTCTATAGAAATTCCACAAATGTAGACAATGCCTAACATCATAGGGTACATTAATGTTTCCGTTCAATTGAAGGTACTACATAAAAGGATGTTTTTATTTTAATTTGTGTTCTGGGACCTTGGAAAAGAAGCTGCCTCATCACCTGCTGGAAGAGGCTAAGTACAGAGGAAGAAAGGGTTCTTTTAAGAACAGATATTAGAACCCCAGAGTGAGACCTGGGCCCTAAAGAAATCCATGGCAACATTCATACTGAATGCAAAGTTATTATATCCCCCTCTAAACTGAAGCATCCCTGTTCCTAATTTCAAATTGGCAGTGAATTCTACCACCTCTCCATTTCATAAAATGCCAGTGAAATGCATGTTTGTAGTCACTGGGTGATGAGTTAAGCTACATCTTACTATGCAAATTTCCCCCTTTTTAAAACGAAGTTTCATGGCAGTAACTTACGTGTCAAATTTGCATTAAATCATAAAAAAAAATGCCACCCAAGTCTCCCTAGTATTATTGCACATTTAAAACCAGTAAAGTGTGTGTAATCATGCCTTGCTAACATCTTTATAAAATCTGACAGCTTGTCAAACAGCTCCCATTGTGGACAGCACCAAAGCTCATTAGAGTTAAAGGCCAATGAAGATAACCATCTTGTCTGGCCTCCTGCACATCACAGCTCTGCTAATTTCAACTAGTGGAAGTAGTGATCCTGATAGACTTTTTAAATGAAAGTAGACGCTTTAGTATTTTAAGAAACACTCACTTTTATTTAAGCCCACATATCTTCCAAAGCCTCAGTACTTCTGAAAAAAATCATGTTTTTAAAGTATAAGGTATATTAATAAAAAACATACAATCAAACAGGTAGGCACAGCACTTGAGGTGACATAAACCCAGTGCTGACACACACTATTCTTTGCCCCTGTATCAGTTTATATCAGCTGGGCCAGAAACTCCACTCCCAATGGTCAACTTGAAAAATGCAAGTGGCTGATTCCAGGACTCTCAGCACCATCACAGACACTGACCGTGTACTGTTAATATTTGATGCATTCTTGCAGTTCTGGTTTCAGAGAAACCCATTATGCAGGGTATGCCCAAATATATGTGTTCTACTTCACATGATTGATGCTGTGATTCACAGGGAAAACCTCCACAGAAGGCACAGGCTGACATGTTACTGCTCCAAGCTCCATCAGCAAACAGTCACTGAAACAAACTAACATCAGCATCTCATGGAAGCCCCCGCATGAGAAAGTTAGGCAAGATTTATTCAAGACTATAATCTCAGAAGCAATTCATCAGAATCAGAGGTAAGCCAAAAAATACATAAATGAAAATGGGGCCAGCTAGAACAACAAAGCAGCACGGCCAAGGCAGCAGCCACAGGACAGCCAGAGGCATCTCCAGAGCAATCAGAACAACTGTCCGCAGATCTTGCCAATGAGCCAGATGCTGCTGCTGGAAGAAGGCTTGTGTTGATATAAACTTGGAGATGCAAGATGCTTAACACCAAGAGCAATCAATCTTCACGTTTCCCACGCGACTGCCAAGCTTTGCTATTATGGCACAAAGAGATGAAAACAGACTTCATGAAACACATGCAGATTCTACATGACAAACTCCCTCCACCCTCCCCTTACTAGTCAGAAACAAACCAGTGATTTGGGTGTAGCTATAAATGACCTGATGCTTTTCCTGAGTTAACAACAGAATCAGGAAAGAATATCGTTGGCTAAACACTGCACTGTACACAGACTGCCAGAAAACCAATGAACTTATCATACTGTATAGGAAATTCCTATCTTCCACACCAATTAGTGACCCAAGAGTGATTGATTCTATAATTCCAAACTTGACTTAAAACGTGACTTCCTCTGGGGCCAACTTTCCATTACCCAGCATGTGGAAAATTGCATACAGTCAATGTACTATGAAAACCAAGGAAAAATAAGTGCTATTTAAACCCCAATTCTACCATGCCTCCACATTCTTGCTTTCCTAAGGGAGATGCACTTTCGACAGTTGCTTCCCTTTCCCTGCCCCAACATCCTATCTGCACCATACACCAGCTGGGCACTCAATCAAAACAGAAACAACAACAGGAACTAGCAGCTATTCATTACAATAGGATCAAAACATTTCTAGGCACTAGTGCTTCGCCAAGTCACTGTCCTTGAAGACCTGCCGCAATCCACTTCTTCCCTCCCATCACAGACATCACTACTCAAAGTGGCCCCACTTCATCTTGAAGCACCACATATTAAAAAATCACAGCTTTTTAATCAGAAGCCACTTGTTGGCTGATGGTCACATCTCAGAACCGCAGAAGGCAATGAAACTGGGCAGCAGAAAGGTGAGAAAATTAACTGGCCAACAACACAGGCCAATATTTAACCTTTATTTTAATCAAGCTAACATTAGCTCCAGCCTATAAAACCAGAATTGCACTGCACACTAACTACCAGTATAGTCACAGAAACAGCACCACAATATGATTACTGGACATTAATTATATCTTATAAACAGTTAAAGACAATCAAGTACATGTAATAAAAATTTATATGCAGTTTTTCACCAACCTGGAAACAGCTTCATACATCAGTAAGTTAACATTACTGCAGGAACAAAGCAAACAGTTACATCTACATGACAAAAACACGAGAGCCAGATGTTGGGTCTTTTCATCAAGGAAGCAATTATTTAATTCTTTGGAAAAGAGATTCTCTGTCATTGTTCCATCAATACATATTATCTCTCATAAAAGATATAGTTCTGGCTCCCTGGCCTGGTCTGAGTACAAATCTGCAGGACTGCACAGGGGCATGAACCCAGGGTCTCCTTTTCCCACTGTGCTATTGCTTCTGGGCAGTAAGCATAAAGCAACTACAGACAATATATCTTGAATACAATTCCTTGTCTTAAATTTGAATCTCATGAGATGTAATTTCCTCCCCAGATGATTAAATTGAAAATATATTCCCATGTACACTGGCAGGTCCCAGAAACTCCTTTGTAACTGAGGATGCTCCCATTTAACAACTTGCTTTCAAAGGCAAGGGGAGATGCCAGCATGTATGAGACATCCTCAGATCATATCCATATCTCTCTGTTCATGCACAACAGACAGACCCAAAGGTGCCCGTCAAGACTGCACTTCCCTCAAACCTCCCCACAAAGGTCAGCTCTCCATGGGCTGGTGTAATAGGGAATGTCAGTGAGCTGCCCAGACTCTCCATCACAGTTGCTGTCCTGCAGCTCCGAGACGATCATAGAATACTTTGGATTGGAAGGGACCTTAAAAACCCTCTAGTTCTAACCCCGCTGCCATGGGCAGTGACACCTTTCACAAGGCCAGGTTGCTTTAAGCCCTATCCAAACTGGTCACATCCATAGGCCCAGCTGGGTTGAGGTCCTCCTGTGTCAAACTCTAAAACATCTAATGATTTTATCAAAAATCACATATTACATAGGACCCTCCACCACAATCAATTCAGCAGTTTTGCTAACTACTCCACAGACATCACAACTGAAAAAACACATCTCTCTGTAAGGTTATTCCAAGGTTGTCACTAGATAAACTAGCCAGCCTCAGCCTGAAAATACCATATGTAAGGGACACTCCTGAACAAGACACAACAGACAGGAGCACTTAATAAACAGAGCCATTAACTAGGAAACATCCCTGCAGCAATTAAAAGTTTGCAAAGTACTACAATGTGCACCTGGTTATTGCTCTGACATCTGCTTAGGTTTTTTATGTGCTTGCAAGTTGGACCAAAGAGAAAGATATTTGAGTTTATGGACATATCATGACAAAAATGACAACAAGGTGCTGTTAAATGTTCATGAATAATGACATAAAAAAAATCAAATAAAGCATGTGTACTGTTTGAAATGCTTAAAAGCTACCGCATTTTATAATGAACCAAATGGTGTTTCTCCTACTGCTAAAGAATAAAATTATTCTAAACTAAGGATCCCAACATAAAATGAGAGGAAATTCAGTCTGAACAACTGCAATTGTGCTAAGCACATTTTCAGGCATATGGCAATTTTAAAATGGTCATTGGGGATGAAGAGCTAAAATTCTCTTGCAGATTCTAAATTTAAGACATTTCACAGAAAAACGGATATCTCGGGAAACAAATAAATTGTTAAGTGTGCATCTGCATAATGTATGTTACAGATAATATTTGGCATATGTAAATATGACTACCTTAAAATACAAATGTTATTTTCTGTACAATGACCCAAATACCTTATAAGGGGTCCAAATAGGTTTTAAAAAAATCCTGAAGGCATCATTAAAAGAAAACAAATATGAGATCTGCCTTAACTTTATACAGAGTTACTGTGACATTATGCAACAACAATATGTGATCCAGTGTTCCCAAGTAAATGCCCCAATTGCTATTGTAAGTCTGTCATTTAAATAGTTCCTTCCTGTTTAATGCAGAAAGCCAAATGCATTTTCCCACCACTAAGCATTGTGTAAGACTCCTTTCTCTTCCAGCAAGCTGGCTGAAGATGGATGAGCTTCCAAACTGATATCATTTTTAATTATGTGTTTTTCTCTCATTACTAATTTCCTAAACATGTCTCTAATCTTGCAGTGAAATCTCTGAGCACAGTAGGTGTATCCACATACATCATGCTCTAAAAAATTAATATGAGATAATGATCAGGACTACCAACACAACATAACCTGAAACAAGCAAGATATACAAGAGGTGATACATACTCTTAGGACTCTGATCTCAAGTGTTTCTGGAAAGCAGTAGTTAATGGATGGTTTCCATCCTTCCTACTGGCCCCTCTTAAAGCCAGTAACGCAGTTATTGTGGTCTAGGAGAGGGAGAGGCTTCAAGCAACCACCCCTTTGCACTTTTTACTAGGTATTTACAAGCTTGTGATGCCAAATGCATATTCACTCCTTCACTTCTCTCCCCTAAAGAGTCCGCCAAGAAGCACTGTACACATAAGGGAGCCATGATCAGCTGCTCCTCTACAGAAGATAAGCACAGGTATCCCAGTTCCCTCCTGCCATCAGGGCTCCTACAGGTCCCTGCACTTAGGACAAGGTCTCCTGAAGGGGCTGTCTTCTCCAAGAACACAGGAGAGCAGGAAGAGTTGGAGGTAGACACACTCACTGAACAGGTAGGAAGGCACATGCCCACGCACGCCTCACGAAACAAAAGGGGTCACACACCCAGTATTTGTCTGCATCAGATGCATTTTTGGCGGGCAGGAATCAGGACTATGTATAGACCCACCAGCTCAGGTTCAACCAAGTGCCAGCCAGTTATTCCCACAGTATCTCTCTCATTCCTCAGATACCTGTCACTACCTGAAAGGCATTGCACAGCTAAATGACGTTGCAGCTCTCTTTCAACATTAAACCATCCGGGCAAGACAGCAACTTTTTAGGGAAAAACAAAACAAAAACAAAAGGGTAACTGTCACGGGGCTTTCTTCCCAGCTAAACACATCACATGCTAAATTCTTAAGGGACTGACGCTTTCAGCACACCAGCTGCCTTCTCATCAACTGACACTTCCCAAATAAAGGAGGAAAATCCTGGAACTGTTCAGAGTGGCTGACATTCAAGGAATCAAATAAAACAAAACAAGATAAATCACAGGCACTTAAATAAGTTTATATCTTCTAAGTGGTCTTAAAATATGTCACAAGTATGATTCTGCCTACTCACTCAAAGAAAAGAGATCACAGTCAAAAAGATGAAGGTAGAGAGGGATTAGAAATACAGTTGAAGTGCAGACACCAGATTAACGCACATAAAACCGGTGCATATACAAGGAACACCAACATGAGGGCTCTGGTGTATATGCATGCAACTCACTAGTCTGTAATCACATGCTGATCAAAATGCATATGCTAAATGGGGTAAGCTTATCTAAAAATGTAATGCTAGCTGAATTGCCCTGGGTCCCAAGGGAAGCCTGCAGCACAGACAGAGTGGGCTGGAGTTCAGATGTTTCACTGTATTCTCACGTGCTGCTGGGGAAGCTGACTGATGGAAGAACTACACAATGTCACATTTGCTTCTCAAAAAAGAAAAGTCAACAAAATTCCATCCTGTTTTGCTACCTCCTGTCCATCTACTGACCAGGATCAAAAGCTTTAAATCCAGCCTTAACTTCCTCAAGAATATGATGAAGACATTCCTACAAGAACACTGGTTCCTCTTGAAAACAAATACTTCTGCTAAACTTTACTCATTCAGCAGAGGGAAGGAAAAGCTGGGGGATGCTCCCATTTTCTCTTTCCCATAGCATCCTGAAAGGACCATGAAGAGGGCACATACAAAGCCAAGGCTTTATCAGAGCTTTGCTGTGCACCACCCACCCCCTTGACTGGAATGAGTGTCCACATCCGAGTCATGATAATGCCAAACTGAGCAACACTCCACCTGAGGTGGGAATTAACTGACCGCTGAAGGCAAGGCAAGCCTTTCAAGTGACTCCACTGGCTTATGACTGGGCCTCTATTTCTTTTTAATTCTCATTAACATTTGCTGACATCTCCTTTACAACCAGAGGGACAGGTTCTTTACGAGAAGCCATTTCACCTTCCCCAGTTAATGTCTTAATCCACGGACTGAAGCAGGTCAGATTATCTAACTTATCAAAGACAACATTATGCTTCATAAGCTATTTTTCTGCTTCAGTAAGGAATAATCACATTTTATTTCTCACTATGTTTACCCATTACCTCACCAAGCAGCATTATTGTTAGTCTTTCTGAGGCTCTCCTAGAATAGGAACATATAAAACAGGATTTCCTCCAGCTCTGCATACCTACTTACTCCAGAGTCATTAATGACATAGGACTGGGTTGAACAAAGACTTAACATCAAATGAGCATTCAAAACAGCTGGGAAAAAAGAAAAGATTTCTGCCTGAAACATTGAATCTGTGTTTTGTCTTTTTAAAAAATGCTAATGAGGCAAAAATTTGCTTTCAAGATCCCTTTTACAAGAATGTTTCCACAAGAAGAAAAAGAAATTGCTAAATACTTCTATGTGGGACATGTATCCCAGTGGGCTCCTAATTAAGTTTATAGCAACTTTTACACATAAATCTGCAAATCAACTTGTCCTTTCACTGGACATCAGCAGTAACTTCACTACTGTTGAAAAGAGCTCTGCAGAAAAGACCCAAGAGCCGCACACGAACCCTCCAAAAACCCCAAAACCAAATTGTCTTTCATGTGGTAGCAAGCAATAGCTGAAGTATCCAAGGATAGGTAACTATCCTCAGAACTCAACTTTGAGACTTTTAAAATATCTCCAACCAATATTTTAAGGAAAACTTATACATGTAAGCAAAATACAAGTGATACCGTTTCAGGATGGATAGAAGTTGATTCCTCATGTTGTTACACTACTTGGGTGTCGGGTGGGGATATTTATCAGAAGGGCTCATTCCCCTGCCAGCATGTGCTTCCCAGCAGAGCGTCAGCTGCAGGATGACATGGGCCTTGTACCCATCACATCGTGCAGCAGGACAGGCCACTGATAGCCCAGCCCTGACTCAGTACACTCTGTTCTGTTCCCTTCTTCCTTCTCTCGCCACTGTTGCAGACAGACGGACACAATAACTCAGGGCAGGCTTTCAGAAGCTAACCTGTAAGCATATCTCCCCTGAAAATTATTTGGAAAAAATCATAGGCAAACAATGAAAAAACAAGCCAGAGGCTACAGACTGTCCATATAGCTGCCCTATATAGGGCCAAAGTCAGTAGGACATGGAAGAAATAACCCAAAAGCTATGAGTACTGCTTGGATTCAGTGTTTAGCACCCAAAATCACTTTGGCAGTCTCTTAAAGACCTTGGTATGGGTGGTGTACACAAAAGCAGTGGAAGCCAGCAGGTTGGAGGAAGCACAGAGCAATGTAAGGATGCTTGAAGAGAAACACTACTGCTCTGTGTAATACTATCAGCTCCTACCTGCCTGAGGACATTTCCTACCTCTACCTACAAACACAGCAATTCTCCAACCATTAAGCAAACAGTCTTTGAAGATAACAAAGCTTATTCTAATCTCTCACTGATGTCACTCCCGTATTGTACTCAGCTGAGCTACAAAACTCCTGGGTTAACTAACTCCTCTGTAAAATCAGGACTACCTTAACTCTTTGCTCTTGCACAGACTTCAGGAATCCTGTTCAGGTACAGAAAGAAGTACTTTTTTCACTGTGTATTTACATTTTTTCTTATTGAACAATCATAGGCATTTTTCAGCTCATTCATTTAGTGGCAGGTGAACCATTTCTATACCATTATGCTTAGTGAGAGAGCTTTCCCAAAGAAAGCAAAAGTATAGCCTTTAGAAAGGAGGGAATACCATGGACTCTTTTCCAACACTAGCAAACAGGACTGTTGCTCCAGTGGCAAGAAGAAAGAAAAATCAAATTGAGCCTGGACTAGTGTGGTGTGATTCTTGATGTGGTCCTGTGCAGGGCCAGGAGCTGGACTTTGATGACCCTTCTGGTTCCCTTCTCACTCAGGATATTCTACAATTCTAGAAAGAGAAATTAAAACAGAAACTACAAAAAGAAAACAGAAGAGATTTTCCAATGTATCTTCTCAGAGGACAACACCTTTGTGTTCTCACTTGTGTTCATTTTCCAGGGTCAAGTGTTTGTTCTGCATTGCCATTCTTTAACTATCTACTCCACACTTCTCCTTGTATCTAATCCTACAAGACCCAAGCCCTCCCACAGGAATAAAATGCTCAGTGAAGAACTCAGGGTGAGTTAGAAAAGTCAGCCCTGTGTATAACACATTTTTCATGTCATCAAAAGACTCGGCAATAAGAAGCTGAAACCCAACTAAATTCTTATAGCACAAATCAGAGCCATTTTGCTTTTGAGCTGTGTGTGCTTATGAGCAGCCATGACCATAATAATAAAAGGACACACAGCACAAATCTGAGAAAGGGGGCTCAAGTTGTGCCTGAATATTTACACTCCCTGTCAGTCCCAAAGCAACGTTCTTTTGAAAAGCCAGAATGTCATCAGCCTGGGTTGTGTGCCTCTTCAATAAGCTCTGTCTTAGTTATAACAAACAGATCCTGGCACTATTTCCACAGACATACACATAAACAGGTAATTATGTTCCCACTGTACAGAAAAATGAAGAGGATGTGCTGGAAAAGAGCAGACAGAGAGATGGATTCAGAATACAGAAATCGACCCAGTTCTGCAGTCTGGCTTCCTCTTCATGTCACCAATATAAATTAACTGAAACTACACAGAGCCAACATAAAGCCAACAGGCTTCATTTTCCACCTGTTAACACATTTTTGATCCCACTGTCAAGAGAAGAACCACGATGCAAACTGTTTTGAAATGAAAATCCAGTGTCGTATGTAACTGAAGACAGAAATAGAGTGATTATACAGCCAGATTCAGGATGACATATTACTGAAAACACTCTTCCTTAAACCCAGTCATGATTCCCCAAAGGGTTGTTCCCAAGACATGACTATTTTCCACTGCCAAACTGCCCTCAGGGAGCCAGTAAAGCTGAGGCCAGGGCGTTACTACTCATGAACAATTCGGCAAATGCTGAGCACAAAAATCAGAGAAACACATTCACAGTCTGCGTTTCAACACATGTCAAGATGAGAAACTCTCAATCACACAAGTACTTTTCTAATTGTTTAGCTCTTTCTGGAGGTCTCAGATTTTAAACTTGAATAACAAGTAACTTCACCAGAGGTCAATCAAGCAGCAGTAAGACTGTACAAGGTGGCAGGTTAAAGCATCTCTTATGTATAGGAATACAAGAATCAAATTCAGCAAGGGCCCCCAGGGATCCCAGTGCAAGACATGAAGGTGTAATTAAAAACCATAAATCCATCAAATGAAAAATATGTAAACTTAAGCTATTAACTCATATATTTTTCTTCCTTGAACGCATTTGTCTTACTCTACACTCCTTCAGAACCTACAAATAAAAAATTAACAATATCAGAAGAAATATTTCTTAATATGTGGAATGTGAGTATCAATAATAAATGCTTTTTACTTTATTCTTACAGGTAATTGCTGAAAGAAGTTCTCTCAGCAGACTGCTGATATTCTGTGCATACTATAAATTATTTCAACTCTCCTCTTTACAAAACCCACAAAAGGACAATATCTTACAGTGATTCCATGCCACTCAATCACCCACACAGAATTACCCTTGTGAGAGCTTGTTGGAGGAATGTCAAATGTACTTGCCTGCCTTTGCAACAAAGTCTTCAGAGAAAGACAGCAAAGTAGTTCACAGTTTACAATCACACAAGTTACACTAACATCTGAACATTTTAACTGCAGATTTTGGGTTTGACTTTGTATTTCAACCTACAGATAAAATAGTTACAGGCCAAATCTTGGCCCACGTTTTACCCACAGAACAGTTTTCAAGATATCTTAACTTACAAAAGCTCTGCTGCACCTGTAGGTCATATTAAGGCTAAGGCCCTTCTTTTAAAAAGGGTATTTGTGACAAACCAACCCTTTCATCTTCTGTTCACTGACCAGAAAAGTAGTACCAGCATCGCCCAGAAACGACAGTGGCAAACACACTTGTGCCTCACCTCTATCTTTCAAAGGCCAAATTTTGTAGAGCAAATTTGTTTGTCATCATTAGTAAGTACTTCCCTAGGAACAGATGGCCCAGGACCAGACAGCAGTATGGGAACATCACCCTTCCTCACAACACAGACAGTGTTATGGCACAAGTGTGGGGATTATGTGATGTTCACATCAGAGATTCAACTCAGTTTCCTCTCAGTTACTGGTGCACTCATTCCCACATTGGAGCAGACAGGTCCCTATACAAACACAGGTACACATGTTCAATACAAAAGTGATGCATTATTACAACACGGCTAACACTTCTCAAATAATACCCAAGTCAGCAAGATCTCTTTTCCTAATGCTCAGTGATCACTTTTACTAAATCCAGGACAAAACTTTAACACAACTCTGCTCCTCTGTCACATAGTCCAACACTGGCAGACAATGGGGTGCCCTTTACACTTGTCCTAAGCAACTGACCATATGGGAAGAAAATCCTCCTTGTCCTGACTGCCATGGTACCTCCCCACCCTTCCCTCAATCATTTGGATGTCAAGTGCTCTGGCATCATTAGTGAAGCTTCATCTGCTGAACAGAGGCCAGATCTGTCCAACTTTAACTATTTACAATGGAAAATCACTTACTTGCATGAAAACAGGCCATGTGGGATGCTCCCAGTCTGGGCTGGTGACTGGTCACCCAGGCCTGTTAGTGGCCACTTCCACACCAATGTCTACCAAGCACTTCACAGATGAAGCACAAAGCATGTTAATAGGGTTTTCCTCTAGCCGCTAGACCCTCCTAGGAACTGTGCCATCAGTCATTATAGACTGGCTGCAGTTGGGCAGTAGGTACAAGCAGTTGCTTTTGAACTCCACTCTAGAAAATTTGGTGTTAAAGAGAGGGTTTGTGGCAACACCAGCATGTTTTGTCAAGAGGAACTCAAAGAGGACCCAATAGCTACCAAAAAAAAAAGCAGAGTGCTTTCACCATTCCACACCAAGCAGTACAAAAACCCTCTACAGATGACCCAAATGTAGTAAAGCCATTGAAAGAAGGATGGCCAGATTTCCTGATCGTACAAGACACTTGTTTTCATATTCCTGACAGTTGTAAAGACTGTCAAATTCCACAGAGTCCTGGAGACAGTTCACGGTCTTGGGATGGCAACTGCTATCATGTTTTGGGGTGGGAATTGGACATGTGCCACCAGTTCAGCATAGTGTCATTGATCTCAATCACTTCAGCAGTCTCATCTCCTCCAAAACACTCAGCAGCAACACTCTGCTGAAGGCCACCTGATGTACCATAGCCACCACCCCAAACTACTCAGGATGCATAAGATGCAAAAGCAGCAGGAAACCTCTGCAAACAAATTTTTACTTGATAAAGCTACTTGCAAACTGTAGGAAACTACTGTATTCTGAGATCCAGGAGAAAAGCAGCAATGTCAAAAGGAGTAAATACATGCTACAACATACAATACAGTGAGAACAACACAAGGCAATAAAAAGAGAGTACAATACAAACTGAGTACATCTAACTTCCCAAATGACTTAAACCACAAAGCCAAACACTGTGAATTTACAGTATAATCAGCACTGATCAATATATACACAAAGACAGCGACACAAACCATGCTGTAACAAATGGCATGTTGCAGTAAAACAGGAAACACATTTAAACATAACCTTTTGAATGCTGTGAGAACTAGGACTAATGCTTCGCTTTCACTGTTTATGCTGAAAGCCAGTCAATGCCCAGCCTAGCCAGAAGTATCACATTTCAGTTCTGTACAGAGGGCTTCCCATCCCATTCACCCAGCAGTGTAAAATCCCTCAACAACATCAGGGGAAGATTTGCTAAGAGCTAAATGAAAATTGATCGTTTTCCCACAGCAGTCCAGTGCTCCAACCAATCCTACTCAAATATTGATGCATGGTAATGCCAGCCCAGCCCCAGCTAAAACTGGGAGCAGCTTGCCAAACTCCAGGAAAGCTAATCAAAGAAGAATTTAAGACTTGACTCAAAGAAGGATAGTTGTACTCACCTAAGCCTCTTTTTGTGAGCAAGTGCTGAGATTTCACTGAGTCACTGTACATCAGGGTGATGTATACAGCAGTCAGATTCTTAGTGATAAAACAAGCCCACAACAATGGCATTATGCTCCTTAAAATAGGTGGATATATTTATGCTAAACATTTTTTCTCCAACATGAAAATGAACATCTGCCAGCTGCATTTTAAAAGCTCACACAACTTCAAAGAAGTCAGTCCTAAGAACTATATGACAAAGGTTTACATTCAATGCAACATATCCTAGAGAAGAATATATTACTCCTGCAAAGTGACATACTCCCACCATATTCCAAATGATTGGAATAATTGTTTTTATTGAATTTAAAATTCAATATTCATTTAAATTAAAATTAATTTTTAAAAAATTGTGAAGCTTTGCTCTTAGGTTCTTCTATAAAATTTGCCTTTCTTTCCATTTAAAAATAAAACATTTTTAATTTAAAACTAATAACTAATATACTTTGGCATAAAATTCATAAGGGACTGAAGTCACTGAAGAGTTTTCTATTTACAAGGCCCCATCACATTTCCACAATGCAGCTTCTCAGTTTCATCACAAGGAGGCACAACATAGTACACAGATACACCCTTTTCAGATACCATCAGCACAGCTCTAATCCTTGCTCCCTGATCTAATACTTGCTACTTAATGAAGCTACACTTTGACTGGACATACACCACAGCACCTTCAGTTCCCTTCCACAGAATCATCACTCTCCTCCTGGTGAACTGGCAGATTTTCAGGACTATCTGTTACTATCTTTACAGTTTATCTGAAGTCCCTGGCTTTGTTTGCTTTTTCTGCTGTTGCAGTGACCCCAGTCCCAGAACCCCCACCCTAACACCTGACCTGAAAGTTCAGTTGCAAGTCACAGAGCCTGCTGTTTTCTGTGTCCCTGCACTATCATATATTCTTCCTTATTATGTGTATTATAGGAGCACTCATCTGCACTAAGAACAGCAGTCAATGATGCTCAATGCCATGCAAGCAAGACTCCCCACCACTAAAAAAAAAGAAAGTTTTTACTGGAAATGGACAAAATATAGAAGCATTTTTCTCTTTGCTGAGCAAAAGCGATATTAAGCAGAAGGATATTAAGCAGCTTGCCCAAATTCGTAAACTCAGTGACAGATCTAGATATTAATTCAGGTCTTGCAATGGGACATGGCTCCTCCTGTTAAAAAAGGCAGCAGGAGATACGACTCTCCTGAAAGTAACAACCAAGTTTTTTCCCCATAAGCCACTCACCTGAAAGACTATAAAAAATTAGTAGACACTTGTAAAAGAAATCTGACAGTTCCTGACCACAAGCACAGCCAGTGACAGACAAGGATCTCACCTTCCTAATGATGTCTTCCATTTCGGAATACACCGGACACAAAGTAGTTATTCCAGTGCTGCAGGTCTGAAGTCAGAGGACAAGGAGACAAATCCAGACAAATTACATTCCACTGATTTCCAGTAACTAATAAAAAGTGGATACAATACTCCCAATTGGACAGCTGCCTGCCATTCTCAGTGTGAGCAATATTCGAATAGATCTAGTTTCTGAAGGTAATCCAATTGTCAGAAAGGCAACAGCGCTGGCATGAAAAAAATCTTCCATAAGACGTGCACAAACCTCCAGATAGATTCTCCTCATCTAAACAGGGTGAAGCAAAATCTCTGCTCACTTTTCACAAAAAAATGTTCATCTGTCAGCTGAAAACCAAGGGACTAACTGGCTCTTCTGTACACAGGCATCTTCACTGTGGAAAGGATGACCCAGGCCCATAGAGTGCAGCTATGGTGGGGTACCTGGGCAGCAGGAGACACATGCAGCAACTGTGAACATGGAGGGTGATCCTGGTCTTGAGGGGGGGAAAAAAATCTCTGTGTGGTTTCAGTCATCCCCACCTCTATACCCTGCAGTGCCAGGCCCAGAGCAGCACCCACTATCAGCTGCTGTGAGCACGGAAGAGAAGGATGACTACTGCCTCCAACAACCTCACTGCTAACAAGTCAGAGGTTGGGATCACCGTAGGTGGAAACTCTTGGCAAAAACAATAAAGCAGCTACTACATATTTCAACAGGTTCAAAGTAACCTCAGATGTTAGAAGCAGATGCTCTTTTCCACCCCCTGGGATTTTGAAATGGTTTATGTGTTTCCTCCCTTTTCCCTAATAGGGCAGGGTGCTGAAGGAATTAGCTAAAGAAAGAGCCAGAGCAATACTAATTATCCTCAGCTACCCGGGAGACCACAGTACCTTCAGCTAATTGTGCAATCCCCTGCTCCCCCAGTGAGAAGGTCTCTTGCCTCCAGCATCTGAACTGCAAGATAATCCCACTCACCTGTATTTTAAAAGGGCACACTTGAAAATCCTAAATGTCTAAAGCAAAATCATTACAATTTTTTTCCTTACCCTATCTTATCACATGGGGACTACTGCACCGACTGAAACAAGGGAACTGCTCATGTCAACACATTTGACACTGTGCTGTCACTAACCCTGTTATTAGAGTGCACACGTACCTGAAATCCACATCTGAGATCTTTGCCTGAAGCACTCCACAGCCAAGTCTCTGCAAGAGTCTCTCTCACAAAATTAAATACTAAATGTGCATCTTAAAAACATGCCCCATAGTTTTATATTTATTAACTAAGACATTACTTTTCCACTTACACATTTTTGAAATGTTAAATATAGAACATTTTAAGGTGCATTTAGTCCTTGTAAAGAGAGATGACAATTGGATTCCTCTAGAGAGCAATCTGTAAACGACAGCTCTCCCACTCAATTCCCCTTATCCACATCAACTTGGTTGCAGAAAGACATGCCATGAACATAAAAAGAGCCCTTTAAGTAACCCAGAACCCCAAACTTAACCAAGAGAGCAGCCTCACCATCATGACTGCCAAATTCCAGGTGACCATGCCACTCAAGAGTAAGGGCTGACACATTAATAGCAAACAATAGGTACAGGAAGGAAAACTCAGTGAAGTTAGGGATTGCTTGTAAAAGCTTAGACCTATTCCACATGCACCTCAAATATCGCAAGAAGTCCCCATATACTCTGAATCCTTGTTCTTTCAGGGAAGCATGAGCCTGCAGGCAAACACTGAGGACACAGAGCATTCTCCCAAGCTTCTCCACATTCAGCACAGGCTCCTGGAGCACTCAACAGTGCACATCACAGTGAGGAGATAGGTACTGGCAGTCAGGGATCACATGAGCTCTCCTTGCCACTACTCCTGCAACATACCTGACTAACAACGCATGCCTGACTCACACTTGAAGACCAGAGTCCTCAATCCCATGCCTGTCCTCTAATCCTGGTTTTCCAAAGCAGTAAGAACAGTTGTATTGCCCTTTTTTCCATCCTCCTTGCTGCCAGCCCTCCTTAACAGTTTTTGAACCTGTCAAATTATCTGAAATTGAGGTAGAAGGCTCAGAGGAAGTTCCTACAACTTCCACAAACTGGCTACGAGAGAAACTGGGAAGGATCCACGTGTTATTAGCTGTTTGGCATAAGCCAGATGGCAAAGTACTAGCTTACTGTCAAACAAACTGTGGGTGTGCAGTTCCAGAGAACATGGAGTCTTCTGGGACAAGGAGGGAACAGCTGGGATTAATGCAGAACGATGGGGAGAACAAATGCAGTGAACATTCATCCTACCTAACCCTCCTTCCTTAGTTCTGCTGATCATGGAAACAAATGGGGGTTATTTAGCATACAGAAGAAACCCACAGGAAAGAGCATGCTCCTCCCAAAACTTTGTTCTTCATCTCCACTTTAGGTGATGCAATCAGCAGCACATACAGGTGTGCCACCACAAGACCATCACTTTGATGAGAAGTGATGGGAGTTCAACCCAGCAACACAGCCTGGCATTTGCACAGGTAAGACACATCTATGTAAACAGCATGTCTAAAGCCACTGCCTTTCTCCCTTTTTTCCCCAGAGAAGCCAGGATTCCTCCAACTCTGGCTGGTTTAACACTCAGCCCTGAAAAGGATACAGCAGGCCAGGACTTGCTTAGCTCCCTTAAATGATTCACGATTTGTTAGCAACCAAGGCATGACCTGTCCTGGTCACCAGGATTCCCTGCAGACCAGGGCTGGCAGCATCTTTGTACCCAGCCACAGTTTACTCGGGCAACTGGGACTACAGGGATTTCTAGGTGTTGGAGAAAAGACATTGTAGGCCCCACCAACAATAAAAAGCCACACTCGCTTCTTTGTCCTTCAAGCCCTTGGAAGCCACTCAGTGGCGTGTCCAGTGTAACACGCAGTGCAGATACTGCAACAGGGGTAAAAACAAAAAACAAAACAACAAAAATAGTGAAGAAAAGAAGCTCTTGAAAATGAAGACAGCAAGAACTTCCTGAACGCAAGCTACAATACAATATGAATGTCCCGCTTAATGTTGACTTTGACACCCACCTGCACTGGCAGTAGGTACAATATAAATTTCTCAGACTGTTGGGTGAGGGTGTATAGAGACAAGTGAAATGGGGTGTCTGAATCCCTGGGCTGGGAGGAACACAATCATCAAAGTTAGTCACTTCCAAAGTGAACTTCTGCTGGTCTTGGTTCCTTTCAGTACTGATAGAGAAATTCTTTTATTCCAGTATACCTAGGGTACACTTATTACTTGCCTATAACCAAAATATTTACACCAGCACAAAATCCTTATGAGGATGTAGTTGCATCTGT
Source organism: Calyptomena viridis (assembly GCA_013390005.1). Taxonomy (NCBI): domain Eukaryota; kingdom Metazoa; phylum Chordata; class Aves; order Passeriformes; family Eurylaimidae; genus Calyptomena; species Calyptomena viridis. The sequence continues at coordinate 108,521 of WEIV01030260.1, forward strand.
GTGTGCACTCCTCACACCCAGAGAGCTTTCTTCCTCTGCTCATAAGGGATTAGCTAAAACCCTTTTACAGTAGCTGTATATCCTTAAGCTACTGCCTGTGCCAGAGGCAACAAAGTTTATTTCCAGCAATGCAGCTACAAGAGCACATCTCTCATGTTCAGCAGTCCCTGCCTGTGCCCTTCCTTTTGGAGACACACACATTGCTCTGACATAAACCTCTTGAGAAACAGCAACGTGTTTGGGTTTTACCTAACAGGGGCATCACACAAATTGATTAATTAGCATTTGTGAAGCACTGTTAAGATTTTGGGTGCTAAGTATTATTATTACTAATTTAATCTACATCCCATTCAGCCCTCAGCCTCTCCTGTGAAACTGCCAACAGTGATGCCAATTAGCAGTAATTGTTGTGGTGGTTTTGTGACAAGGCTATTTGCCAACTGGGAGTGAGACACAGACCACCAACCCATTTCCCGTGGATTGTCCCACAGCTGCCAACAGCAACAACTTACAGGCACAGTGACCTGCTCTCCACTCTAGCCAGAACTCCGGCAGTAGAAGATCCAGCATCCCATTAAAAAATCCCCAGGGGCACAGCCTGAAAAACTTTTAATTAAGGATAAACCAAGGCATCTTGTTTTTCCCTCATACACTAGTTCACCACATGACCCGACAACTGATGCCAATACTGCTATACCAAAATGCTAATCTGGAATAATTTCAAATTAAACTTTGTGCATTTCCATTCACACTTGATGAAAATCACATTTTGATTCACACACAGGCCTCATCGTGGTGGCAAACTGTAAAGGCAGCAAGAGTAAAATGAAGGGAATTGAGAGTCTAAGGTGCAGTAAATGTTATACTTGGGAGAATGTTAAAAGAGTTTTAACACAAGCGAAGAGGTGTATCTTTTTATCAGCTGTCCACAAAGATTTGGAGGACTTTGAAGAGACGTAAACAACTAACACTATTCTGTAATCAATGCACATCATCTGAGCACCGAAACTTTAAATTATTTATATATTTTAAATGTGTCTAATTGAAAGGACAGCAACACAAACTGTATGAATCACAGACCTCTCAGGCAATTAAATTTGTTATCCCTGCAGACTGCAAACAGTACATTGGCTTTTTATTCTAATGTGAATTCAATCCCTTGTCAGCTGCCCCACGCATGAGAATACACCTCCACTCTTTCATCAGGAAAGATATCAACAGCAGGAAACTAGCCCTTCTTTCATCTCTGAGGCACCCACCCACCTTTCCAAAGGGTTTTCAACCAGGTGTGGAAATCTTTCTGAATCTGTGCTGAAAGATCTCTTAATTATTATGGCAAAGGAGGTAAATCCTTTGAGAACAGCATGCTCCAAGCAGTAGCCTTCTGGTGTTTACTCATCCAGTAGTTGCTTAGTTTGACAATGCATCAGAAGAGCTTGTTAGAAACTTTGGACTTGCACTGTATGGGCATGAAACTCTTACAGAGAGGAGCTGCTTTTTCAGATGTCTTGTTATATAATTAAACAAGAAAGGAGGGGGGGAATCGAGCAAGCTGCCTTTCTGGCACAAACATTACACAGTGCTCACCCTGCCAGCATATTGCATCAGATTCCCACTGCAAGGCCAATTCACAGCAGCTGAGTAGCCAAACCCCTGACTGTTATCTCCCGCTAACCTACTTCACGCTCAGAAGGCAGTAAGTGCGACTGTTTATTGCATCTTCCTTCCCAAGGAGCTGCTCACTACACCAGGATTAGTGGGGTTTTGAGCTTGCAATTGGGCTACAGGTCTCACAAGTGTCAGAGAATGTAGTTTTTAGAAAATCTCAAACATCAAACACTACTGTAGGCTACACAATGAGTAAACTCCAGGTATCTGTTACTCTGTGCTCAGGTCTGCTGAGGTTCTGACACTGCGATGACTACTATTTTATTACGCTCCTAGGCATGCTTTGAAAACCCTGCAGAAAAGGGGGATTAATTTACCCATCATCGAGTGCTTATCAAGGAAGTCCCCTGAGACTTGCAGGAAGGAGACCACACAAACAGGCCTTTGCTCACAAGTCTCCTCACCTGAACACCTGGCTGAGGCCCCCAGACTCTCCTGCACTCGGAACTTTTTTTTCCCATGGCAGAGATCCACTCCCAGATAGGACACAATTCTTTACAGCAGAGGCCCACCCCAACAGGGAAACCCTGGGAACAGGGGTTTCTGTGCTCCTCGCTGAAGCAGCCTATTGCAGGCACCTCACAAGGGAAATTAAACTTCTTTCCACCATTTGCAGCAATCCAGAAAACAAAAGGTCCAGGAGTCCTGAATCCAATGAGATAAGATACGTGACCTTTTACACTACAGAAATAAGAGCCCACTCCAAACTCAGCAAGTCAACAGGGAGACTCCTGTTGATTTCAAAGAGCTTTGAAAATGCAAACCTCACTGTGCGTTCGGACACTGCTCCACAATGCACTTCCAAACAAAACTATATTTAGATTCAATGGGAATTCTGTAGATCATACAGGAACACTTTGAATGAAAACGAAGGTCAGTAGGGTTTGGCTTCCTCTTCAGACCCTCCCCCCCCATTCTTGCAAACATCCAGATAAGCATTGTTTAGAAAACAATATGTTACTTCCAAATGTTATCAAAAACCCAACACACATTTTGTGTGTCCTGAAACAGAATCTCAGGGTCTTCTGTTGCATTTTGGCCCATCAGATAACCCTCAGGATCTCTTCAGATGTCTAGACAAGACTGTATTTTTTCACCTGTACCACCTTTCAAAAGCTTTGCTTCACCTGCTCTGACTAAAGGAAAAAGGACAAGGATAATAAAGGGCTTTGATATAGAGAAAACAAACACGGAAAGGAAAAACTGTGCAGACAATTACAACGCATGCAAATGAATCTGCACCTGTGTTAGAGGGAACCTCTGGCACCCTCATGCACTTTCTCCATTCCCTACCAGATACCAAGTGCCATCGTGAAGCACAAACTGGAGCAAAATGACACAGACAGTGATTGCCCGAGGAACATTAAGGACAGGAGTTACCCCATCAGCGAGGCAGGTACATTCAAGCACCCAGAGGGCGAAAGCACAGCAAAATCGTCCCACTCAAAGTTTCCTCCAGCACCACAAACACGAGTATGTGATTCTCAGCTGCACTTTACGGACTCCTCAGGAGGAGGGGCTGAACCGCTGCCAACGGCAGCTCCTCTTAGGAAGGATGAAGGCAAAGCCCAGCCGCAGCACCAAGCCGGCATCCCCGGGGCGGTGTCAGCAGGGCTGGGAGGCACAGAGGGTCTTACGGAGCGGCACTGGGAGCTCCCCCGGCACCCGGGCTCTGGGGTGGCTCCGAGGGAGCGTCCCGGACGGCTCTCTCCCTCCGCTTCCCAAACTCCTTATTTTACTGTTAACTCTTTCTGGCAGCCGGTGCTGGAAGAGCGGATGAGCGTCCAGCCGCACGGTTTCGCTTTTTGACAGAGTTCGGGTCGGGAAATCCTTGAACTTTTGAAGAACCGTCCTGGGTTCGAAATTGCCGGCTTTGCCGTCGCGCTCCCCTCCCAAATCCATGGGGATGCACCTCTGACCCCTTCCGGGCTGGGGGCCAGGCTCCCGCACCCCCCGGGACCCCCCGGCGCTGCCCGGGCGCACTTACCGGCGGGGCGTTGGGCGGGCAGCCTC
>WEIV01030260.1:114686-132314 GCA_013390005.1 Calyptomena viridis
CCTTCTCCCCCGCCGCCGGCCATCAGCTCGCCGAGCGAGGGGGCTCCCACCGCCCGCTGGCCAGGAGCCCGCACTGCGAGCCTCCTGCCTCCCCCCATCCACTGCTGGGTGGGTTTAGTGGATGGGTTGGTGGGCTGTTTTTTCCCTCCTCCTTCTCCTTCTCCTCCTCCTCCTCCGGGGTGAGCGCAAGGAGGGAAAAGCTGCCAGTGAAGTCAGTTTAGGAGGGAAGAAAGACACAAAAAAAAAAAAAAATAGGGGAAGGTAAGAAAAAAAATGGTCTGAGGAAGCAGAGGTAAAGCACTTTCCGTAAGGGATCCGGCCTTTCACTCCTTCAAAAAGCTTCCCCCTTTTTTCTCCCCCTGCTTAATTTCCTTTGCAGTGGTGACGATGGCAGGAGAGAACGAGTTCCTCTTCATCCAGGGACCGAGACACAGGTCCCCGATGGCCGCCCCCGAAGCGGGCAGCCCTCACTGCAGGCTGCCTCTCCGGCCGCCCCCTCCGCGGAGTGTCCCGGCCTGGGGGCCGGGACAGACCTCTTGGATCGGGGGTCTCCACCAAGGCGCGGCCCCTCCCGTCGGGGCGGGCGGGACGGATGGGACTCCCCGGCGAAGCGGGGAGGGGACTCTGGGCAAAGTGCTAATCCCTTCCCAAGTACTTTCCCGCTAAACAAATAATCCCTCCCTGACAAAAGCATTATCCAGCGTCATATTGCCTGCAGTGAAAGGGAGTTGAATAATCTATTTAGCCGGGCTCCTCGCGGCAGCCGCGGGCTCCTCGCCGGCCGNAGGAGAGCGGGGAGGGAAGGAGGGATAGAGATGAGGAAAGGGAAGGGAATAGTGAAAGGGAAGGTAATAGAGGAAAGGGAAGGGAATAAAGGGAAGGGAATAAAGGAAAGGGAAGGGAATAGAGGNGAAGGGAAGGGAAGGGAAGGGAAGGGAAAAAAGTAAATAGAGAAAGAGAACAGAGGGAAGAGAGAAGAGGTCTCAAGTCTCAATGGCCACAAAAGGACACTGTATCTTTAGTCTGAATTTACTGGGTTGTCTGTTGTGGGCTTCCAGCTAATGAGGATCCTGGGTGTTAGATGAAGGAACTGAGTTAATGGGTGTCTCTCTAAGATAGAAGTATGGGGATGTCACAGGCAGGCACAAAAACAGTGCTGGGAGGGAAGAGATGAGGATGTGAGTAGTGAGATGCTTGCAGCAAAGGTGCAAGGATTTGTTTGGTTCCTCATTGTGTCCCTTTCTGATGTTGACAATACCAGACCAGAGATGTGCCAATGTGTTAGCCAGTCCCTGAACCCACCTGGGAATGGTGTCTGCAGGGACTCCATCTCTGTGCCACATTGCACATTCCCCTGCCCCAGAAGATCCCTGGGCTTGGAAGGTGTCACATTTTCAAGGAGTTGTGAAGAAATGGGTGAAGGGAAGGGCGGAAGGAAAAACTATCCAAGCAAAATGGTGGTATGGACATCAACAGTCCAGGTAGAAAGTGTCCCCATCCAGGCCCTCAGCTCAGGTGTTCAGCATGAAGTATGCTATCACCAGAACCAGAAGCATGAACTGTCATTTCCCATGCACTGAGGTCTTTCCCACTTTGGCTTAGAAACATCCAAGGGCAGAGACAAACTCGGCCAGTCCAGGGAGGTTTGTTGCCTGCTTTGGAGAAGGCCTGAGGCATGTGTCCTCATGTTCAACATCTTCAGGCCAACCAAATTTAAGCATTCATACCATGCTGGTCTGGCCTCAAGGAGAGCCCAGGTCTTCTCTGTCCTCAGGCTGCCTCTAGCCCACCAGATCTCCCTTCCCCACCACAATTTCTCCTTCTTCCCTGACTCTTGGCAAAGAGACTCTAGGAAGGTCTAGGTCTGAAATATGCCCTGAATGTCAGGCACTGAGAGTCCCTGTGCAACTGCAACCCCGACCTCACTCCTAATCCTGGAGAGTCTCCCTTTAATCACCCCTGTTAAAGCAAATATCTCCCCACCCCACTGCCCTCAGGTGTCTTGCTGATAAAAAAGCTGGAGGGAAAGTTATTACCTTTTATTCATGGTGTCTAAACTAAAGTAAAACATCAACAGGGTGACTGTACATAATAATAGACTAGATAAAGTCCATTTTTCTTGAGCCCTCTGAAAGCGATCCCCAAGCATTAAAATGGGTCTCTTAATAAATATCTTATCTCTCCGCCACAGAGCCCTGGCTGTAGATAACCAGACAGCCATTACTGTACCTCTGAAATAACCCCATTTCCATCAGGGCCACTTCAAACAGGCTTGCCTTTAAAGACCACCCCCCTTCTACCCTAGGGGAGGTGGGAGAAGTCTTGAACATCCCTGGGTGGGGGATTTCATCCAAGTCCCCAAGCAAAGTGTGAGGTTACTGCATTGCAATGCATTCCCATCCACAAATAACCATGGAGCAAGGCGTTCCTTCTGCAAGCCACAAGCCTAAATCCATCCCCCTTGTGCCCTGCTTTGGGCTGAGCAGTGCTGGGCTCCCACAGTTCTACTCCCCTGGGCCTGCTCTGCAAACAGAGAGAAAGTTGGGCAGGAGAGCCCAATTCAGATGGCAGCTGCCATCTCCTCAAGGGAAATGGCCTTCACAGTGTGCACATCCCAGGCTGCAAGGTGATGCTGTACAGGTTGCACTGGACTCCTTTATTAATACACCATACAGGTGATAGCAGATTTATTAAGTATATTGCTGTGATTTCACATTTAATTTACTAAGAATACAATGGTTTGGGCTAGAGGACCCAAGGGAAATCTAGGCAACAGTGAGCAAAAATCCATGAAATTCAATGTAGCACACTAATCATGGAGGCATTATAGTATTAATTGCTATAATGATATACTTCTAATCCTATCTTACACTGCACCACGTAATTTCATTGGGTAAGAGAGGAAAGGAATTAAATTTAGCTCAATACAGCCAAGCATGTAACTTAATAGAGTAGTTTGACTCTGACACACTCAGGGGTTTAGGGCTAATGTCACACAATGCGGTCGGCAGCTTTGAAGAAGGACAGCACAAGACTTTTGACACCCTCACTGAAATCTGGAAGCAATATGGAAAAGTGTTAGATTTCTGCTTTTCGAGAGGCAACCTGGCCATAATTAGAATTCGTTGCAAAGATGATTTATCACGTCTATCATTGTGCTTGAAAAGGCTAGGTCACCCATGAATGCTGATGAAATTTCAAAGATCTACTCCCCAAGGACTTTCTGCATCTGGTGCCCTCTGAGACCGGGAAATAGCCCGGGGCAAGCTTCTCATTAATACCGCAGAAAAATATAAGCATTTTGTCCGACATAACATTTTTCTTCAGTATTATACCTGACACGATCAGACCTTTAAATAACGTGGTAATAGGGCTCGCTTTAAAGTTCATGTACTTGGTGTTGTGTCCCCCGTCTCCGTTCTCCCCTCCCCGTCTCTCGGTTTCAGCTAGGTAGTAGTTCTCTCTAACAAGGCAGCGTTTTGACCCGAAACACACTTTCTCCCGTAACAAATATTGTGTGAGGTGGGCGGAGGTGGTAAAAGTAGCTTTTGATCTTGTTTGTATAATATGCAAGAGGACATCAAAGCGAGGGAAGAGGAGGAGGGAAAGGAAAGCAGAGCAGGAATAACCCTAGTCAGTGGAACACCAAATAGCTCATGAATAGCTAAATAAAACATAATTAGGAAAACACGATAAATGAGTGGTTTTTTAAAGAGAGCGATGGCGGGAGCTGGCTGGGAGGGCGGCCAGGGGAGGCGGGCACGGTCCGATTCAAAGCCGGCCCCGAGGCAACCCAAGGGGGGCCAGGACCTCGAAGGGGGGCAGAGGGACCCCTCGGGGACCTCCCTCCCCGCCGCCCCGGAGGCGGCTTTCCCTGGCCTCGTCCCTCCCGAGGAGCCCCGGGGCAGCTCGAGCGGCGCGGGGAAGGCGAGGGGGGTCCGGGGGTGTCCGGACCCGCTCCCTGCGAAGGGGCGAAGGGGAGCTGGTTTCCCCGCGGGGCGCTGCAGGTTTCGGGGCGTTCCCGGGCGCTTTCCACCGCGGGCTGCCCGGGGGGTGAGGGGGGGCCCTGGGAGCCGCGGGGGCGCCGGTTTGTTTTGGGTTGGTTTGTTTGTTTGCTGTGTGGCCTCCCCTTTATGTCGATCAGGCCGGCGCTGGGTTTAATTGATCTGCGGGGCGGGCAGTTGAGACCATCAAGGGAAACTTCAGCCCTTGCAGTCTGTGGAGAAAATAACGATCGTATCGGTGAAACCAGCGTGAAATGCGAACACAGCCACCCCCCCGTCTCCCTTCCCCCGCGGTGTTCACACGCAGGTGGGGATGCGGCCACCCCGGAGACCTGGAGGTGGCCGGGTGAAGCTGCGGGCCTGGACCGACCGCCTGGGACACCTCGGGGGCCCGGGGAAGGGTGTTCGGAGAAGCCCCCGCCCCTCTCCCCGTCTCCGGGTTACAGTCTGAGGGCTGCGAAAGGGAAGATGCCGGGTCCGCGGTGACATTGCAGTGGCTCTGTGAGCGGGATGCGCCTTCACCAGAAGGGACGGAGAGGACACACGAAGAAAAGTGCCAGATTTCCTCTCTGTCCCTGAAGTGAGCCAGGCTGGCCAACTCTATCCTGATTCTGTGTAGTTCTTCCAGCTCTGCTCTTGTGTGGCTCTTCTCCACAACCCTGGGGCTCTGCCCTCTGCTCATTTCAGTGGTGCTTCCTTACCACACCTGTTGTCCTGGGGGGTCAAGCCCAGCCTGCAGGACCCCTTTTCAGTTCCCACCACAGTAATGGGGCTCCCTGTCATGCCAAGACCGTGTCCTGCCTGCACTTAGGACAGTTCAGGCCACAGCGAGGATCTCATAAATCTGGAGCAAAGCAAGGGCTTAAGAAAGCCCCATGTCGTGACTTGCCTTGTAGGGAAGGTCTGTGTAAAACGGCCTGGTCCAAGGGCTCTTCTGTCACTGCCTGGGCTTGGCAAATCAGAGCAGATCTTGGGTCTGCTCTGTCTCGGTCTTTTGCCTCTTTATGACCCTGCTCTCCAAGGGGAGATCGAAAATCCTCCTGTAAACAACTGGTGAAGGTCAGGGGAAGGAAAGCCTGACACCACTTAATGAAAGACAGTTATAGACAATCTTTTGCTCAGTTGTCCGTGTCTGGGAGGCGTGGGGATCTCTGTGTTCAAGCTTTTTAATTTCCATTCTAATTTGCAAGTCATAAAGAGAGACTGTATGCAGTCCACCGTCTCCATTTAATTTCTTGTCACCCTAATCATGCCAGTTTAACCCTCACTCGCTTGCCTTAGGTGCTTTTTATGCTCAGCCCTAGCTGTCATCTCCTGTGTGAAACAGCCTACCCAGGCACATTAGTGTCCTGGTTGCACTGTAGATCTGGGATTCTAATACTATTCCAATGACTTCTGCCCAAATGCATTTAAGCAGCAACAGCCCGCAGGAAGAGCGGAAAACAAACAAAAAAAATCAAAAACAAACCAAAACCCACAACTGCCTCCTCAATGTTTAGTTGGGTGGTTTTTAAAGGGGAGGGTAGGAGTGAGGTTTGCTTTTTCCGTGTCCTGCCCACCTGGTTAACCCACATTTTCCCTCGGTGCGGGACACGCATCCGGAGAGTCCCCGGCAAAGATGTGCGGTAGGAAGGGGTGGGCACAAAGGCTGGTCCCCTTTCCGTGCTGCCGGGGGAGGGGACGGGAACTCCGCGGCCCCTCACGGGGCTGGAGCGGGGCGGAGGCGGTGGTTCAGCACCCTGGAGAGCGGCCCCGCTCCGGCCCCGTGCCCGACGGGGGCCGCCGCCGCCTCCCTTCGCCAGCGGCCGCTCCATCTGCGGGGGAATCGGGCTCGGGAAGATGCCCGTATGACTCCGCCTCAGTGGACGTGAGGAGCAGAGGTTAAAAAAAAAAAAAGCTTCTGGAAGCAGCTGGATGCTGTGGTTTAGTCTTCTTGTGGCTTTGGCAGATGAATCCCGCGGGCTGCAAGGAATGGTGACAGAAACTCCAGTGGGAGCGGGAGCTCAGGAGACTGTTCTGCTCTTTCTCGTGAAATGTTTGCATCCCTAATCATCGTGAGAAGCAAGGAAAATCACCTGTTCCTTAAACAAGGCAGCAGTCTCACCACCGGGGTGCCACGGGGAAACTTCTCTCCCCTGCAGGAACGTGAACTGGCATTGACAAAGCACTCTCCTCTTCCTCCTCTTCCTCTCAACAGCAGAGTGACTCCAGATGGCCGGAAAAAACCTCTCGTGGAGCTGAAAGAGCCCTAGGCAGAAAACGGGACCTAGGGGAGACTTCATGCACGGGAGAGAGCAAAGAGAAAGGGAACAAACCAGCGCTGGCTCCTAGCTTTCAACATAGTTCCCCCTCTCCCCAGTACGGGGCACATGGAGACTTTTTTCCAAGGAGTCTGCTTTGTGACAAAAGACTCACTTAAAAAGCAAGCATCAAGTTCTACACAACTATATTTTCATCAAAGGTGAAATACCATCACAATAAACATGAGAATACCCAAGGAACTGCTGCAAATAGAATCAACTTTACTGACCATGCATAGAAGAAGCATTTACAGCTTTCGTGATTTGAGGACATATCGAGCACGTCCCTGGAAGTGCAGCGTCCTCCCCTCCCTGATCCCCCCCTATAGAATGAAGATTGCATCATAAGGAACAAAGTCAGGAAACGTGCTACAGAGAGCTCGGTGTGTCCTCATGTCATATCATTTCTCAGGTCACCCTTTTCCTGCTGGAGAAGTTGCTCTTTCATTTTCTTCACCACATCAGATCTTGAGTGCATTTTTCTTTTAGTCCCAGACAAAGCCAGGCACCTTATTAATCCCTTAACCAAGAGAGACTCAATTTTCTAAAATCAAACTATGTCAGCTGAAAAGGCGGTGGTTTGCCAGTAACAGACACAGAGCCGGGCAGGTGTATTTCATCAACCGAGTGGCTCCTCGGGGCAGATATCACTCACAGCAACAGGCAAGAACTTTTTCATTGAGAAACACTGATAATCCGCTGGCGCTGGAGTCCCAAAACCGGGGGAAGACTCGCACCGCCGAGATTCATCCCATCGGCCTTCCAGCCCCGGTCCGTGCTCGGCTCCCCCGGCAGGTGGCGCTGCTCCGCCAGGAACGGACCGGGACAGGGCACCGGGGACACGAGGGACCCGACCCGGGAGGCCAGGGAACACCTGCATGGCAACCGCTGGAATGTGGCCGCGCATGCTGCACATTAGGAAAGGTCCCCGTAAAAAACACATTTCGCAGAATCACGTCATTGTTTGGGTTGGAAGGGGCCATCTGATCCAACCTTCCTGCTCGTGCAAGCTCCCATGGAGCTCATTACTCAGGACTGTGTGCAGACAGATTTCCAGTGAGGGAGACGCCACAGCCTTTCTGGGCAGCCTGTTCTAGTGCTTGGTCACCTGCACATGAACATGAGGAAGTTCCTGTGTTGCAGTTTCTGCCCATTGCATCTTATCCTATTGTCCAGCACCACCAAGAACATCCTCTGGCTACATCCTCTTGACACCCTCCTTTCGGGTACTGACAGACATGGATGAAGTCCCCTCTCAGTCATCTCTTCTCCAGGCAGAACAGGCCCAGCTTTCTCAGCCTTTCCTCGTAAGAGAGATATTCCAGTTCCTCAATCATCTTCATTGTCCTCCACTGGACTTATTCCAGGAGCTCCATGTCTCTCTTGTACTGAGGAACCCAGAACTGGATGCAGTATCACATTCTGTGCCACTGAACCTCTGAACCCTCTGAGTCATTCAGCCAGTTCTCACTCCACAATGTCACAATAAACAAATCAAACAGCAGACCATCAATAGTTCTTTCTTTATCTCCCCACCTCACCCCATCCCATCCAGTATGAGGGTGCTTTACAAAGGAAATTATAAAATCAAGTAGCTAGACCAATCAATTCATTGATTGACCTTCTTCAGAAAAAACTTCTTTTTCTAGTTATTCAACTTTGGCACTGAAGTTTGGCTGTAAATTGTTTATTCTCTGTCCTAGAATAGAAAGGGTGAAGACCTGAACCACTGTCAGGGTGCTGACAGCTTGAGAAGGAAAAGAAGAATTAATACCATTTTCTGTGAAACAAGGGGGAAGGGGGGTGTAACAGCATCAGTCTTTCACATGGAAAACATTGCTGGAGAGACTATGACACAAAAGCGATGACAGGTTCTTGCAAAATATGAGTTCAAACTACAAATGGTTCCCAAAACTGGAAAAGCACTCCCTCTGTACCCTCTCAGACCCAGACACTGTCAATCTACAAATACTTTACTGGTACATGAGGCTCCTATGGGCTTACCAATGTATCTCTGAGTCATCCTGAACCAGTAGTCAACATATGTGGAGGAAATGAAGAGCAGGACCAGCTCCAGCTACTGGCAAAGTAAGCAGTTGACTATTGCAACAGGCAACCAGACATGGCCAAATGACCTTGAGCTCCAGCCCCTCTATTCTCTCTGCCAAAGCTCTAGAAAGCCAGGCCAGAAGCTATGGATCCTGCTGCAGAAAAAGGGAAGATCTCCTCAGCTATCATATAAGCACATCTTCTCCCCAACACTAGGGACATCAAGCCAAAATCTCTCTCCCAATATTTTTCTTTCTTATTGAAGAAGACACCTGGCCAATGCCCTTATTTATAGGACAATGTATCAAATTTTGGCCTGCACAGCTGAGAAGGCTTCAGCCAACTCTGCTAAACACATCGAGACAAAACAGTCCATCACTTAACAGATGCAAATTGATCATTCAAACAAAGGAAAAGCTTGTTTCCAGTGGGGGAGGACAGAATTCAGACACATCATCTTCAGAAAACTGAAACAATAACTGGGAGAGACAACCTCCCTGGTCCACTAATTCTGCTAACTAAACCATAACTGGGTCTAACTGGAAAAACTAGCAACAGCTTTGAGCAAAAAAGGTTGCTTTCTCCTCTGATGATCATTCCGGCAGGTGGGACTGGAGGAAGAGGTCAAAGTGAAACAGGATTTTAAAAATGCAATCAGGAAGAAGATGCATGAAGATGAAAGGAGACTTGAGGGAAAATAGGAAAACAGATAGAGCAAGCAAAGGCAAAGGGCAGAAAAAGTAGCATTCTCCCATAAAGGAAGAGAGATAAGGAATCTCTCCCTGGGAGAGAGATAAGAAATCAAACCTTCATTGAAAACGACCCCAAAATAAATTAATACCTAAGACACTCTCTTTTCTACCCCTTTCCTAACACATTCATCCTAAATCCTGCACCAGGGCACCCATTTCCTTCTTGCCTGCCTGTCAGCTCTTTTATCAAATGCACACAGAAGCATGAGCTTAGTACAGCACAATAAACACATTGGCTGGCTGCTTTCCCAGGCCAGCACCTCCCCACACCGATCCTGCAGTGAGATACCCATCCAGCCACTGCCAAGCCACCATTTATCCACTTCATGAACAGCAAGAGCTTCCAGCTCCTCTGGCAACACAGGAGCTCCCCTGGTCCCACAATAACCTATTATTTTCAGCTCCTTGATAGATCTTGCTCAATTTCCAATACACAGTCAGGAATAAACCCAATTTATACAATGTTGTATGTACTTGCCCCAGATTCCCAACCACTCAGAAGACAAATTCACATCTATAAGGATGGTGACAACAGTAAAGTCTTCAGTTACACTGCTGACTTACTGCAGCAAAGATGATCAACGACAGTGTCCCAAAAGTCATGATTGAAAGCACCCAAATGAAAGAACAAAGCCATCTGGATTAGAGCCTATGGCACTGGGAGTTCAACAGTTCTGTACTCTCCTCTCTTCCACTTGGATACATAGGGTGACATGGCAGATGCTACCACAAAACAAATGGCCTTTTGCTTTTTTCTTTTTTTTTCTAACAACCCACACAGGAGAGGAAGGGACACAGGAGTGGATGGTTTGTTGTTACATTTCGGTCAGCTCATAGTCTGTTTTCTTCCCTTAACTGCCTCATGAATGCTGGTATAGCTAAAAGTGGCAAAACAGCTACAGGCACACAGGCCCCAGAAGTGTCTTCTCTTGTCTCTGAATGAACTTGTGTCCCAGGACAAAGCAGCTGCTACCAGCAGTAATGGATATCTCTTGCACAATGCTTAGCCATGATGAAAAGTCAGCTCTTAAAGGAAGATGGGCAGCACCTTATTATTATTACAATTATATTCGGAAAATTTCTTAAGAGATATTGTATAAAAAGCTGACTACAATCTTCGTGCTCTTTCTGGATCTTGTGGTACATGGAAGACTACTGATACTTGCTCTCAGTAGGAAGCCACCTGAAGCTAGGTTAGTTCTCTCCTGTTAAAAAAAATACAGTTTCAAGCAAATACATTCTGTATTTGTTTTTATTGATCAATAAAATAATAATAATTCATAGCTTCATGGAGCCATTTCCACAGGCTAAAGCCTCTGCAATAGAAACACTGTTTACTGATCACTATAGCATCACTAAATAGCATCTAAAGTCACAGCTGTGTGGGTTCAGAATGACACCAGCCCAGATGTGATGAGTATTGGACAGCCTGTGAATATTGGCAATGTCCATGTTACTGAATGCTGACAGGATGAAAGACAGAGTGTCTTACATGTTGACTATCTAGACCACTTCTGCTTCTCCTGGAATATTAGATGCTTAACTAACACGTGGTCTGCACAAATATAAAAATCCAGTGCTTGTTTTTAAAGTAGTGTGGTCACTCTGGTTTTTTCTTCAAACCCTTGTTACCAAATGGAATGCATAAGAAGAGCCAGGAAAAATATGTCTGTATTTACTAGGGAAAGAAAAATAGAGAGGGAAGATGTGAACAACAGCATTATATGTGATGAATCTTCTGTTTATTTTAGAGTCTGGAAATTGCCTTAGTTTTTCAATTGGACCACATGTCCTTGTTAAAGATGTGTTCCACTCCAAACTATAAATATTCCAGGGACATCCTATTAGCATTGTTATGCAAGAGAGGGAACTATATTTTCCCAATGGAAGGCATTCACACTGCCTCCTGACATGCATTTGATGTGTGTCTTCTACACTCTCTCTATAGCAAAGAAGATTCTGTCCAGGAGCCTTGCTACAATCCTCTGTCCTCCCTTTGGAGAAGTCTGGGAAGATAAGCCTCCCACACATGCCATCTAAAATTAGTGTCATGTGAATATCCTCTTCTGGCCTTATAAACTATGAAAACAATAAAACACTCTTCTTTATTTGACATGAGCACAAAACTCACGCATTTTACAATTGTACATCTGAATCTGATTAGAGGGAGCCTGGGATGCCACCACTTTGACCTTTAGTACTTGGCAATGTGCTGCTGAGGTAGGAAGCCAACAGTGGTCCTAAAGAAACCTGCACAACTCTGCTGTGTCCCCATAAGGCTGTGTGAATATGGCAGGGTAGAGCATGGTCTGATGAGGCAAGTTTACATACAGAGCAGAAGGAACAAATTGGAATAAAAATCCTGTCAGACCTCCTCCTAATTCTAAACCACCTTTTAAATCTCATCTATCTATCAGGGAGATTAAGGTGCCCAGGAACATGATCAACAAAAGTCATCATACTCCTCAGGAAGGTGATCTTCTGAGAAGAAAAATTCGGAAGCTCAAGACATTGGAGAGAAAAAGGGTTCTGTTCCCAGGCAATAAGAATCATTGAGGGAACCTCTTTCTGTATCTCTTACTGTGAGAATTTAAATTGCCTGTCTCAATAGCCCACCAAAAGCAATTTTTCCATGCACCAGCCAAGCCTCACAAGCCTTCAGACCCGGTAATAGATCAGCAAAACACAGACTGGTCCAGACAGAACCTGGAATTGGGAATCACTGGTTTTACCTGAAATGACAAGTCCACAGATCATTGCAGCAGTTTTAGTATCTTCTGTTTATTTATTCTCTTTCATCAGTGTACACAAATAACTGGTGTTTTCCTGGTTTTAAGCCCATGTGAAAGAGAAAAGATTTGGTTTTCTGTTTGGATGTCATAATATTAATAGAGAACATCTTTAGAGGCTTATTACAATGTGATATTGCCAATTCCAAGTATTAGGAAAATGACGGGGAAAAAAGAGAGGACATAATGAATCATTCATCTTCACCCTTCAACAAAAATCACGAGAGTAAAAATGGCTTTGATTCCATTTGTTTACCAGTTTCTGAGCATTTCTGTGTCATCAGATTACTACTTCAAACCCTTCTGCCACAATGGGAGCTAGAACTGTCTTAAATAAAGATACTTAGCTATCTTTAAATCACACAAATCCTGAAGGTGCAGCCTTTGGGAAAAAAAAAAATCTAACAAAATAAGCGAAAAGGTACTTGGGATAAAAATACCAGAGCAATTAATGAACCATCAACACTGAACAGGTTCGTAAGGTTGTCTGTGCTGCAAGACCCAGAAAAGATGACATTTGCTAGAACAGATTTTAAATATCTGAAGTTTAAAAAAGGCCAATATGCTACCTTTTTGTTATTAACTCAAATCAGCTATGCCCAATGTTCTTGGGGAAAAAAACAACCAAACAAACAAACAAAAAACATCCCCAAAAAGCAGCTGGGGCTTTGAGACCACTTCTTCTAGTTCTGATTTCTTATGGAGTCAGGAAAAAAGCTACTGGGAAAATGAGTTCTGTGTAAGGCTCACAAAATGCGGTAGCTAAACATTATTATAAATTTATTTCATCCTGACACCAAAACCAGGTCTGCAGCTGTTTTATGGTACTGTGAAAGTTAAACTACTATGAAACAAGTACTCCTGCATGCAGCTACTATAAAAGTGTCACTGAATTATTTCTAATTTTAGTGCCCGTTGTTCTAAAAATTGCTTCTCACTGCACTCCAGGAAGCAAGAAAAAAGGTGATTCACATAAACCTTGTAGCTGAGGAACTACATGGTCATAATTGATGGAGCAGAGCAGCTAGAGGATTTGCATTGGACTGAGGAGGTCTCACAAGGAGGTTCAAGTTGCCATGGTCCACAATGTGTGAGTCTTGTGGCTGATGTAGTGATGCTGCCCCACTTGGTAGCAAACTAAGAGAAACAGGTACTTTTAGGGTAGGATGAGACTCAGTTCAGGCACCCAGTTTAAGATGGTGAGTTGAATCACACCTGAGAGAGAATGGCCATTTGCCTGCACTAACCATAAAGTTAGTTCAGGCAACTAAAAATTTTATTTAGCATTTTTCTCCAGGTGAATATGATCCAAATGTCCAATGAAAATTAAATCGGCAGAACACTACTCCAGCTATACAGCTACACCTCCAGCCTGTGGGACTCAATTATGTCACCAAAAAAAAAAAAAAAAAAAAGCTAATNAAAAAAAGGAGGGAAAGAAACAAGCTCAAACAGTAGATATTACAATTTGCCAATATGCTTATAGAAATGACTGTTTTCAAAAGCCATTTCCTTTACTGGTATTCCCAAACATCATTAAAAAAAATTATCTGTGCTCTAGATCTGCCTAAGAACATAAAAAAGATGACATGAAGCCATATAAGCTATAGGGAGATCTTTAAGTTGGAGAAGACTTTAAGGTCACTGAGTCCAACTGTTAACCCAGCACCCCCTCTCTCACTCCGGACTCCCACAAACACTGTAGCAACTGAGTAATTTTATTCTCAGAAATTTCTGGATATCATGAACACCTTTAAAACAAGTGTCATGCAAATTCTAAGTCACAGGTTGTCAGATTGTTTTTCATCAGAGAAAGGAACCAAAACCATACCAGTTAGCAAAGAAATCATGTCTTCATTGTTACCAGGCACAGACTTTGTCACCTCTTTTATCTTATGGGGATGCTGTTACTGCTGATATGGGCAATTAACTGTATTTGGAAAATACATTTTTCAAAAATTATCTGCATTCTCCATCACCAGTTTTGAGCAGAAAATCCCTTGCAGTGATAAATAATTTCAAGACCTATGTCTGAGTTGGGGTAAGCTGGTATAGCTACACAGAAAGGGAAGACCAAATGCCAATTTACGTGGGTTGAAAGAGTGGCCATTAATTCATGTCTACAGGATTGGAAGCTTCCACCAGTGGGTGAACCTTCTATGCCTCCCAGGTCAATAAAATGAACAGTCAGATCAGGCCCAAGAATTTCTGATACTCACAACTGGTAGATGTGTGGTCTCTCAACATGGAAATTATTGCGTGAACAACATTGCGAGCACAATCCCAGAAGTTAAGCAAAAACCCTGTGTGAATGTTGGCTGCTTATGTCTATACTTTTTATTTTGTATTAGTTTTTCATAAAACAACTTTTACTGTTATTTTTAAGGAGTTTGAGAGATACAACTACATTGTTCAGAGATGCCACTATTCTTGTTCAAGAATGTAAGTATGATGCCTAAGTAAGGTGCCTAGGATGCCCTGATTACAGCATTACTCAATAGCTGAGAAGCACCAATATCTAGATTGCTCCTATGCAGAGGGGCATTATTCAGTAGGTTACACAGACAGAGCAACCTGAAACACACCTTTCTTAATTCAAATGTGCATTTGATTTGAATACATACTTTACTCAGTGTTCTCACCTGAATCTCTGACCCAATCAGCATCCCACCCAACATATTCATGTGTGTACTGAAACTCCAAGATGCTGCCAAAACATTAAGCAGCCTACAAAAAAGGGTGTGGAAGGAGGAATGTGCTTCTATTTCCTGTTCTTGGGCAGAGCAGACAATGAGAAACACCTTAGTCCAGGGGTCACTCCAGAACCAGACGGCTTAATCCACCTATCGTTCCAGTCTGGTCATATTATATATATTGCTATTCATATATATATTGCTATTCATTTTAGAAGGGAGTAAGAAAAAATTAAATGTTATTATCCAAAGGCCAAGATTTCAGTGATAAGCAACAGAAATATTGTCTGCAATGTTAATAGTAAGAGCTAAAGACATGCTCTGCAACTTTGGGGCAACATTTTGCTAAGTTTGGCAGAAGAGTCTCCTCCCTTCATCCCCTCAGGCTTTTGCTTAGCTTAGACAATATCACAAGGAAGGGCTGTTTGCCCAGAGGTTTTCATTGTGTATTTGTTGGGGATTTTTGTTTGTTTGTTTGTTCATCCACATGGCTTACTGCCACCTTATGAAAACTATAAGCCTGTCATCAGGAGTTCACCCAGTCCGAGAGAGGAAAAACAATGGTTAGAAGTCACCTGATTCCATACACTTAAAATGTCACAGAATAAAACACATGTAAAAGAGACATTTCAAGTAATGTTATGACACTTCTCAGTTGCAGCCATGGACTAAAATGAAACATCAGTTTGTGTAAGTAATCAGTACAGGTTTGTCTTGACATGGACAACCCAGTACAAGAACATCTAGGTCTTGTCTTTGTGTAAGCAAAACCTCCCCCACAGGTTTGATCTTCTAGAATGATTAACACTATCCTTAAAAAAACGAAATACTTTTCTTACCCCTATCAGACAGATTTCTTTTAAACTTTTTCAGGACACATCACACTCAAATGTGGAAAAAAACCCACCTTAAATCATCTTGAGCTGTACTAAGAGCAAAGAGGATTCCCTCGAAACAGGAAATCCTACTTCATAGAGTTAATATTCCAGCTGAAGCCAGTGGACAGCTTGGATACAGACAGCTGAGAGGATCAGATTTATCAGCTGGAGACATTGCAGGAGAGAAAAAACACTGGGTGAAATCCCAGTTAGTCTAAATCAGTGTAACTCCACTGAAGTTAACAGGGCTGTGCCGATTCAAGCCAGCTGCAGATCCAACTCCCAGTGTGTTTTGCAAGTCTATTTTCAACTCTTCAGGGCTCTGCTCTGTTTAAACATCCACAACACCCACTGAAATTAATGAGAACTATGTGTGCAGAACACTAGTGTTACTTCTTTTTAAATATTTGGGAGGTGCTCAGAGACTGTGATAATGAAGGCCATACATTAGAATCCAGACAGAATAGTATTGAATCATCAGACCCTTAAGTGGGACAGGTTGTTAATCTTTTCCTTGGGAGAGCATTTCAATTTTTGTCTTGGCAAATGAGGAATCATCATTAATATTAGTGGGGGTTCTACCTTTGCCAAGTCCCAGACAAAGTGTGTTTTTCCATTTGCCTTGGGCTTGTGTAAGCTTGCCTAAGGAGGCCAGCCTTGCAGTTTGAGAAACACTGCTAGGAGCCACCATACCCTCATTCCCAGCTAAATTAAACCATATTATGCTGTAATTAACCTTGCCTAACTTGTTCTGAGTTACAGCAGTAGGTAAAAATCATGCTTTTCCTAAGCTGTCCCCAAAAAGAATTATTATGTATCAGGCTTGCCTACTCTTCAAATATTTCCAGCTTCTCCTGGAAGCTTTTCTGAAGATCACGGCTCGACTGTAGACAATATCAGAACTCTTCTTGACTTCAGTGAGGACAGAATCCCCTGCAAATAAACTGGTGCGTGCACCTCATGTTCATGCCAGGTGGCACATTTTTGGAGCAAACCGAATTCCACAGAAGTGAGAGGGAGAATATATATAGACAACATGTATACGAGAATACATATATAAACTTGGTTTTAAAGGTCTAAAACATATGCATAGGCAGGCTTACTAAGTTTTCTTGGTCAAATTTAAAGCAGTAAAATTTGGCTTTATGAATTAGTTTGTTGCCTGTTTTATTTACCTGCAAGATTTTTTTAAAAAGAAATAAACCTATTACATTTCTACTTTAATTTGATACTTGGGAAAAGAGTAAGAATGAGCACAAGGTAGGAAGAGCTTCTCATTTACAAACCTACACTTTTATAAGAAAAATAATTTGTTGGCATAATGGCAGTTTCCAGACTTTTTTTCCCCACTCCTTTTGAAATTCTTCAGCTGTATTTTGAAAGATCCAGCATTTTAGCTAAGGTCCATCCAATTAAGTCCGTGGACCTTCAGGCCAGGCCATCAATGGAACAGTCCTAAAATCAGACATCCTGTGAAGTAATTCAATGAAGGCAAGACAAAAAGTCCAGGTAATCCTTTAGCTGCCTGCAGTAAGTGTGCACATGGAAAATGCAGTATAAACCAGCACAAGACAAAGGCTACACTGCCCTAAGTAAAAGGCCACTTAAATTTAAAAAAAGTGTTATCACTGAATATATCTTACATATTATCACCAGTGGAAAGGTGGGAAGCCTCTGAAGAATGCAGCCTGGAAAGTCAATCTGATTTTTTTTTTTTTTTTAAATCTGTGCATCTGAGTGTATGGTGGAAATAAAGGAGAGAACAGATGGTTATACAGTAAGTGCATCAGCCTGCCTCCAGCACAGCCAGCTGACAGCAGCTGCAGCAGCAGGATTTATCCTACCTGTTCCTTTTAAGTTATTAAACTCCTCGGTTCCCACAGGACATGCAAGAACTTTTTTTCTTTTGTTATTTTTTTATGCACTTGCACTAACTTTGCTCGTCCCGCCATCCCTGGAGGGGGAACGGCGGCCAGCGGCGGGTCCTCGGCCCGTCCCTCTGCCTCCCCCGCCTCGCCGCCAGTCCCAGGTGCTGCGGGGCCGTGCCTGCTGCCTTTGGCTTTGCCTCTGGCTTTGCCTCTGGCTTTGCCTCTGGCTCTGCCACTGGCTCCGGCTCCTCCCGCCCCGGGGCCGGCCCGGCGGCTGCCCCGCTCCGGGTCGCTC
>WEIV01030260.1:132461-157668 GCA_013390005.1 Calyptomena viridis
GGCCCTTTTATACCCGCGCGGTACCTCGCGGTGATGAGCCGTCCCCTGCGCGGCAGCCAGGAATGCTGCCCTCGCCCCTCACACGACCAGTTTTTCCAGGCTGCCTTCGCACTGACGGGGCGGTTTTGTTTCCAGCCATCATCTGGGGCGGCCGAACGTCAGCAGGTAGAGAAGGACAAACCTGTTCCGAGGCGGCGCGTTTCCTCCCTCCCTCCTCCCGCCGCCCTGCTGCCCTCCGCCCTGCCACCGGGGGAAACTGCTCGACAGGTTTCGCCGAAGCTGGAGGTGGCTCCGGGAGGTGAGTAAGAGACTCCACCCTGTGCCCTCCCGACAGGAGCTGCCGCTGACGGGCCGCCTGCCCTCGCACCCTCCCGGCCCCCCTCGCCTGGCTGGCAGCCCTGAAAAACAAAACAACAAAACAAAACAAAAAAGCCCTAAACCGGCACGTCACGTTCTCCCGGGGATTTCATCGCCGCAGCGTGAACGCCCGCCCTGGCCCGGGCTCTGTGCGTGTTGTGGCGTCGTGCCTGGCGAGGACAGCTGCTTCGCAGCCAGCCCCCGGGCAGCCCGGAGGTGGAGAGGTCTGGTCTCCTGCCTGCCATCCCTGGGATCTGGAGCCAGGTCTCCTCTCTTTCCCCACTGTCTGATTTTCTCTGAGAAGGCAGTTTACCAAAGCCCCCTGACATCTTCGTGTGGGCTGGCAGTGTTGCCATGTGCTGCCTGTCCCTCCAGAAGGTTAGCACAGGTACTCTTCTGCAGCCTGGAAGTGTTCACTGCTGGATTTACTCTTTTGAGTGCAGTGGGTTTTTCTTTCAGAAAGGGCATGAGAAACCACCTGCCATGTGCAAGGGTGGGTTTGCCCTGTCTTCCCCCACTCTCCCAGCCTTGCTATTTCCCCAGGTGAGGCACCCAAGGAGTCACCATGGTGAGCACCATGCTTTTCCAGAGGTCACTTTCTGCTGAATGTTCCCAGCCTTGGCTTCAGGAAGGCAGGACTAGGAAGCCAGGACTGAGAAATGTGGAGAAGGGCCTGATGTTCAGAGGTGTTGGGCAGCCAACAGGGAGGAAGGACACCTTGAACTTGGACAGACTAGCAATGGAACCTAATTCATGGAGGTTTCTGAGCTGTGGTGTTGGGGTGAGCTGAAAGGCCCTCACACCCTGCAACCTCAGGACAGTAATTATGGTAACCTCACAGCCAGCTTCCCTGTGGTGGCAGTGGGATCCTGGTTGGTGGTGGTGCCAGGCTGCCTGCATTGCCTGACTGTATGCTGCGCTTGCCAGCCAGCCCAGGAGACACCATTTCAAAAAGATGTGGATGGTAAACCCTGCTCTGCCAGTGACTCAACCTACCTGGCCTTACCCAAGTCACTTCACCACACCTTGCGAGGGAGAGATAATGCTTACCTACCTCATCTTATGAGGCTTCACTAATGTTTATACAGTGCTTTGAATGTTTAAAGAACTAAGTGCTGTGTATGAATTTTGGTGCTCCAGATCCTATGATCTTTGGCTCTTTAAAAATATATAGGAGACTCAAGCAGTCCCAGAGGAAATATCAGAGAGCAGCAGGGGAGGGGGAAGCCCTCATGGCTGTGCATGGCTCATGTGAACATGGTGCTCACACCAGAAGCAGGAGTGCTGGAACTGGAACAGGTTGCTCTAGGAGCCTATGCAAACCTCATGCTGAGGAAGCTCCCTGGATCTTGGCTGGAGGCATTTCAGTCCACTCTGGTAAAAACAGCTCCTGCTCTTCTGTTCTGCCCTCTCACACTCAAACCCATAAGTTAATTTTGTGCCTTTTTCCAGATAGCCTAAGCCATAGGGGGTTTCTGGACTATCTCATTCTCCTAAAAGGATATTGACTTGCTTTGGATAGAGGAGGGCGCACTACTTGTGAGTTCACTGAAAGGGGACCTCTGTCCTTGGCATCCATGAAAATCTGTGGAAGTAAGGCTGCTCTTTACACCCTGTAAGAAGAGGCATTTGTGCTATGACAGAGTGTTCTAGGTCATCCACTCCTGCCAGTGATGTGTACAGTGTGTGCACCATGATTGCATGAGCTGTATTTTATATATAATCCCTCACTAACTACACTGGCAACTCTCACCTGCCTCCGACAAACACAAACCCACATCCACACCCACAGCTCCACAATAACACCCAGCTAAATAATAACCTGACTGTCCATACTCACTAGGTGCAAAAGTCCTTTCCAGCCAAATGAGTCAGAACTCACTGCTGCACTGGTGAGATATATAATCCCCAGGGATCCCATTGTTGTTCTGGTCCAGGGTCAGACACACATGGCAGATGGCCCCTAAAGAACTCTGACCACTAAGTGGGGAACTGCCTGGGGCAGCCAGGGTACTCTGAGGTACCAGATCCTGTATGGGCTTTAGGCAGGATGAATCATCTGCTGCTTTGGACTTCTTTTTTAATATGTGTTGGTGGTTTTACTGATTGAATGGGCAAACATACCTTTAATTTATTTATATAATTATTTAATAAATTCTGTTTCTCACCTATATACCCTCAATTATATAAGTAAGGAAACTAACATCCTGCTACCTTCCTTTCCTAGGTAGAGTCTCAGAGAACAGGCTGAAGGCTTTGAAAGGTAGAAGAGTAAAGGTGCCCTATGGTAAAACAGACAGCACTACACAAGGGATAAGCAATGTATTGTTCTTACTCTGTGAATGTATGAAGGGTGATTGAAGCATTAAAATAACAGAATTGGTACTGAAATTATATACGGGGGGTGGAAATTTAGGTGTATTAGAAGAAATAGTAATTAGTCCTTTGTTTCTACTGATGATTAAACTAAGTATTGGTATATCCTACTCTTTTCAATTGGACATACATAGTAGTATATAGTAGTCCTGTGCTTCGTTTTTAAGGGATCACACTGCAATAAATGGCAAGCAGCAGGTAGGTCTCCCAGGTCTTTGCAGTCACCACAAACCTAATGAAAAGGACTATGGCACCCACCAAAGTGGCCTAGATGTTGAGCTTTCTGACTGCACCGACACTCCTGAAACCTGGAGGAGCAGCACACTGTAACATGGAACATGATGGCTCGAGCACCTTGTACAGCAGGCAGAGTTTTCTTGGAAGGGGAAAGCAAATACTAGTCACCTGATAGTGTCAAACAAAGAGGGCAGCACAAAAAGAGACATAATGCCAGGGGTGATTGTAAGAGACAAAGAGCTGGTCTGGGAGGAAGTGAAGATGAAGGGTAAGCTTGTGGGAAGACATAAAAGGGTGTGCTCTTTGCATGGCAGAATATGGAAGATCATGAATGCTCTGGTAATAAGAGGCAGGCTTTACTTTGAAAAAATGAAGCTATGAAAAATGACTGGGAGGTGCTATCATTATTATCAATCAATATCCCCATACTTCTTTGGCAAAAGGTCCAAATACTTTACTGTCAGTATCTTACTCCACAGGTAATTTCGTGGAAGTGCATGGAACAACCCTAAGTACTATCCTTTTATGACAACATAAAATCTGACAATTCTATACTTAAACCCAGCATGCAAACTAAGCCTGGACATGGAGCTTACCATTTATTTGTCTGCTTATCATTTTTACCTTCCTTATTATTTCCCTTCTGATATGCTATTCTTTCTCATTGAAATGCTCACCTAAAATTAGGTCCAAAGTTTCTTAAACAAAGACCCAGAGCGTGACATGTCCTGTGAAGTACCTTTCATATTCTTGGGCCTGGTAAACAGAAAAAAAAAAAATCTCTGCAAGTGGATTTTCTCCCACCCTGGGAAATCGGCATTCCATATGTTCATAGCAAACACTGATGGGGCAACTTCGTGTTTACTTTAGTTGGCTCAAACTCACTTGTCAATATAACAGCCCACTGTGTGTCACATGTGAGCATAATAATAGCTTCATACTAACTTTGCAGTAATGAACACTCTGAGAAATGGCCTAATGCTTCCTCATAAATAGGAAGCCTTTTGAGCTTATTGCCTAAGTATCATCAAGTGATTTGTAGAGAAATAGATGGGGCAGGATGTTTTTCCAACCAAGAACTTTTAGAAACATTTTGGGTTTGCCATCCAGTAGTTAAATTAATAAAGACATAGAAATTAAAATAGGGATAAGAACTTATGAAGCCAAGAATTCACATTTTATTGGAAAATGCCACCATTGTATGCATGAAATTTTGTTAAATTCAAAATTATCAATGTAGCAGGAGAAGGGTTTGTATCTCATATGCTTTATCTAAACAGAGAGTTCAACGTCCCTGAGCACTACAGAGGTTACATACCAATTTAATGCGTAATACTGCTCTTCATCATATTCCTTGTTCTGGCTTAACATCTTGTTCATTCCAGAAGTTAACTGTGTAAATTACATTACACAAATTAATTTAGTTTTTTCTCTTTTGAGAGAATATTTCAAGTCATGCTCTGTCTGTATTCAGTAGCACAATAACAAGCAGTAAATAACAAATTTTCTGGTTTCTGCTTCAGATTTTCAATTGAATTGTTAAACATGTCAGTTCTTTTAATAACAGGTCTAGAATAAGGAAACCTCAAGGCTTTGCACACTTCTAGGCTGGTCCAGCAGTTACAATTTCATGTGCATCAGCAGTTGTAACAAATAAAAAAAGAAGCGTGAAGACCAATCCTTGTGTGCAGAGATGGTGTATGAGCTGTCACACAGGTGTGTCCTGGGAGATCTGTCCACCTCTGCACCAGGAGCTCAGTATTAAGCTTCAACTCTAGCCATAAAAAACATTAGGAAAAGCACATTGTAAACAATGAGGAGGTACTTCTTCAGCCCTGATGTAGTTTATGCTTTGCCAGGAGTTTCCACTGGAATCTTTGGAGCCCCAGCAGCACGTTGAGACAACAGTTGGAAATGTGTGCGTGAGAAACAGAATCCACCAAGCCTTGTTTTGCAATCGACTCTGTGTAAGCACTCTCAGTAGTATTTTTACCAAATTTCAATAAAGTTTGGTTTCATGGTTACTTTTTTATCTCCTAGCAATTTTTTTTTGGTGTTTTGTTTTTAATTTGAAATAAAAAAATACAAATTAAATAGCCAGTGAACACAATTTTGACATGACCAGTTTTGAATGCTTCACTTCCCAGGTGTCTGACCCTGTAAGAGCTGACTTTCATAAAATTCCAGCCACCTTTCATTCTACAATGAAGTATCAGGCTAGATCCTGGAAGATGACATTTGAAATCACTTGCTTTTTTTGAACATTTCAGCCAAGCAATTCATATCTAGGATTAGCTGCTGTGCACTAAGTCTGCTTTAATAACTTTATAATTGATTGCAATGCTTAACTGTGATAGCCATCACCAACCTTGTACAAACTTGATTTTACTTGTTCATCAACCAGCTCTTTTTTCAGAGTTAGCAGAATTACATGTCCGGTCTATAAAGCCATGAGAAAGGAAGTAATTACTAATTATTTGACCATCTATTGAGATTTCCCAAGTACTTGCTGGTTCAAGCTATTGAAGATACAGTCAGAGTGAGACTTTGCACTGACGTAGCATGGTAATTTTTAGCAACATGTCATATTTCTGGTTTCATGTCCTTGAACTCTCCAAACAATGGTGAATGGTGACATAGTTGTGGGCAGAGAGCTTGGTCGAAGTTGTCCAAGTAAATAAACTGACTTATTTCACATCACACTCTTGTCAGACAGTAGAGGTAAGAGGCCAGTCATCTTTGCCCAGAAGCTCTGGAGTTCTACAGGATCCAGCAGAGATCTTTGCTGGATGCCTCAAGGGTGCTGAAATCGAGTCATCCCAAACTGACCCTTCGAGGGGAATCAGAAATTCAGATGTGCCATAGAAAGAATTTGATGCACTGAAATCCCTATTTTACTGGGGCCTGGTCACAAAGATCATAGTGAAACGTATCCAGGAGGGAAGCCACACACCCTGGAAGATGCAAGTGTAATTATTCATGCACAGACATCAGCATAAGAGAATCTCCCCAGTGCCGCAGCTTCTTACATATGACAGGATTAATTTACAACTGTCTGTTCTGATTGTGATAACTCCTTATCTCTCAGCAAAAGATTGCCATTAAGATTCCTTTTTTTTTCACCCTGAAACTCTTTGCTACTGAATTGCCAGGAATGTCATTCCCCTTCTATGCTAATAATTAATCATTTAATGTTAAATAGTTGGAAATCAAGGTGTAGAAATAACCAGCTGATGTAAACAAACATTATTGTCATCCTCTTGCCCCTTTCTTAGCACCTTCACTGCATGGAGTGTCATTTAATTTCACTTGCAAGCTCTCAAAACCAGGATCCGTGACTGTCAAACACCAAGCACGAGAGCCTAATGGGATCTACAACAGTGGCACTAGAGCAGAAACACATTAATTGTGCACATAAACATGTAATAGTGAGGCTTATCTCTACTCAGAAGTGCTGCATAGGATACTTAGCAGGCAGTTTTGGCCAGGTAATATCTCCCCTGGCCAACATTCTTCTGGTCCTTTGTTGGACTGGAGATGTGAAGGTACCATGGCTTGAGAGAGTGGTTATTTATTGCTGTGATATTTACTGCTCCTGCAAGATACACAATGATCTCTCAGCCTTTTCCTGTCCTGTTGTGCAACGTGCCACGCATCGGGCTGCACAAAGTGAAAGCCTGGCAGTGCCTGTGTATGGAGGAGGCTGCAGAGCAAAGCTGCAGGATGTTGTTGGTTGGCACCTTCCCATGGATTTGGCTGACATCTCCCTCTGATGTGCACCATCCTGGAGTGGGAGGGAGGTGCTGGTGTGAAGATGGAAACACCAGTGGGAGTGCACAAGATATGCACTGGTTGAGCGTGTCCCAACAGGAGAGCCTTGGCAGGGCTGGAGGAGGGGGAAAGGGGCACTGCCCCTGCCCTGCCAGTAGAGCCTGCGAGGAACACAGCCCCCAGTTGTTATATCCTCTTGGTACATCAGTGGCAGTTTTGGTCAGACAACAACATAGATTTGGACATCACGCACCAAATCCTTTGACCAGGAGATTTGTATCAACTCTTTCAAATAGAGCCGGGTTAAGTAGTGCTGTTTTGGGTAGTTCACAGTAGACGTTTCATTTTGTTGCCATGATTCGGGATACTTGTCTCAGATACTTTTACTTCTTCCCATTCAGCTGATCACAGGTAAACAAATATATGTATAATGAAGTTTCTAAAGTAATTTTCAAGTAGACACTTTGCAAAATAATAAATCTGGTAGTACCAGATTTTATTCTGACTCATGGACTATCTAAGATGGCAACATTTGAGTCCCACAGATTCATTTGTATGGTTCACTAGAGTACTTTACATACCTTGTAAGCTTTCTACATTAGTAGCTTTTCTAAAAGAGTCACTAAAATTAAAGTGTTATTACAACCATGCAATCAAACACAACTGTGTCATAAAACATTGTTAAAGTATCGTGGAAAGACTAGTCTTACTAGTCTAGAACATGACTATACTGCTAATAGAGTCCACTTGGAAGAGACACAAACGTATCAGCAATGCTTGTGATAACATATGCCATGCATATTTGATCAGGTCTTTATAAATTTGTTTTCACCCATCATACAATTTCTTCAGGTTTATCTCAAGTGAATAATGAATTGTGTTGCTGGAAACTAAAAACATTTTGTTTCATAACTACTATAATAGGTTCTATACACAGATCAGCATAGGTGCCTGGAGAGGGAGTTTACACCTATGGCTGCATTTGGTCACACTCTGAGTCCATTAATGCTTTGTACGTCAGTGGAATGGGAGCACTTTGGCTTCTATGCACAAAGTATACATTTCCTTTACTCATCTCACTACTTGAACAAGCCTTAAAAATGGAGGAATCTTCCAACTAGATCACAATCTTTTTGGAAGCATCCCAATAGATCACATCATTCAGAAGACTGCAAATAAAGAAACTGATTCAAGGAGGGGTTTAAATCCAGATGAGAGATTTTATTATCACTCACTGCTGAACAGCAAAATCCTTGTATGAGACAACTGAGACATACTACTCTATAGTCATTCTAAGTTAAGATGTGCAGAACTGGAGCTATTTAGCAATTTAAGAAGAAGGAGCAGATCTTGAAGCCTTGCTGAACAGCTGATTTAATTCAGCAAGTACTGATCAGTCAATCTGCCAGGAGGTCAGCCTTGTCAGATGTTAACAGTTTACCATGAGGACATGCAATACGAGAGCAAACACATGCTGATTTTTCAGATAATTAATACTGCTCTTCCATGACAAGAACTTTATACAAGAATCTCCAAACAGAAACTTAATATTTTCAGCCATCAATAAAAAAGAAAGTAGTTACATTCAGGAAAGGAAAGCTGTAGCTCAAATCAGACAGGAACTTGGACATGTTAGTTGTGCAAATCTCTGCTTTCTGCAGTGTGAGAGAAGTGCTGACACAGGCCAAGTAGTCCCTATCCCCTGGCACTATTAGCTGGATCATTAGGAAAAAGAAACAAAGTGGAAGCTGGGTGTTGTTTTTCAAGTGAAGAAAGGTGTAGAATTGATGTAACGTTTGACTTTTAGAGGAGGAATTCACAGCAGCTCCTCTGTGGAGAGGCAGCAGGGGTTCCAGCACCACATTCATTCCCAGAACATCACTGCAACTTTAGCACTGGATATAAACCCAACATTTGTGCAGCAGTTACATGTCTCACATTATTGATTATGCTCTTATGCTGTTCTTTAGTCACTACTGAAATTATGCAAAACAGGATGGTCCCAGACCTGCAGGAGCCTCTCTGATGTCACACAGGTGCAGGTTGTCTCTAGAGTTTGTGCACTTTCCTGGCCTGGCATTTCACTTAGTGGTGATTCTGCAGGACAAGGAAAACTACAGCCCGATCACTTGCATTACTAGACTGAGGCTGGAAAAGAATGGGAGCCACTGCCATTTCCTGGCAGAAACTAAAATGCCACGTTTCAATTAAAAACTGATACTAAAAAATATCACAACCTTTTCTGCACAAAAAAAAAAAAAAAAAAAGGCAAAAGTAACTTTATCCAGCTTCCACCGTGCCATTCCAATGTGTACTGTGTATAAAATACCAAGCACAGAACTGCAGATGTTACTCACACTATGTGCTAGATCTCCCAAATTGTAATTGGATGTAGATATAGAAGGGTAAGTGGACATCATGGGTGACTGGAGTTAAACCTCTTTGAGAAGTTATGAAATGGACCCACAGTTGTTCCTGGCAATGGAATGAGTGTATTTGCGTTAGTAATGGCCCCATATAGCTGCTTCATCTGCAACCCCTCACTGAGCAGAAGATAAAAAGCTGGATGAAAAGAAGAGTGTATTGGATCTTTTCAAGAATGATCTGAACAAGAAAATTTAGGATGTTTAAAAAATTAAGCTGCCTCTGGAATGTCTAGCATACTTTTAACTAATGAAAGACACTGCTGCTTACAGTAACTGAAATAATTAGGTAGAAACAAATAGGAACAATTTCCATTCCTTACTAATATTAAGATTTGACTTTTGAGCAATAACTATGCAAAGCTTAAGGGTTACTACACACAAATAGATTCATCATAAGACTGGGAGTTATCACAGAGAGTGTAATTATGATTATTAAATCCACTGCAATGAAGCAAAGGGTGTAATAGATGAACAAGACAAACACAGGATCTCCCAAGTGTTACTGAAGTTTGTCCCCAGCCCTGATTCAAGAGCTGAAGTTTCTGGCCTTGCCTGGGTGATTCTTGCCACTTTTTGAACCACAGCACCCTATACACAGTTCCTCTTAACAGTATTAGAGAATGTAGACTGTTAACGTAGACTGTTAACAGTTCTTGAATGAAATTTTGACATATATAAAGGAGATCCAGTTCTTTCCCAGATAAACATTAAATTTGCCTTCACATGTCTGCTATTAAAACATATTGGTCTACTTATAAGGCAAATAACAGATTTTCTAGAAAGTTGAAGGAACACTATCTTAGGCAAGATTACATTAATAGGAAATATGTTTCTGTAAAGGAAGAAGCTAATACAGCTTTATTGTTACTGTAAACATGACCCAAACCACTTCATTTTAGCTTTATGAGCTTCTGAATAAAAGATTCTTACTAGATCACATCTGGAATTGTTGTCTCTCATGCAGGACCGAAATGGTTGGCCATTTTCTTCTCTCTCCCTCAATAAACAGTTTTACTGGTGAGATCTATTATTTCAGTAATTTGCACCAGAATATCATTCTTTGTTCAAAAGAAAAAGAAAGCCTGTTTTGCCCTTTAGATGGATATTGTATTTTAGAAATATAAGAAGTTATTGTTAAGAAAGTTTTCTATAGATCAGATGAGCCTTTATTGAAAAGTATGAGGAAAATATTGACACTTCTGTATATGTTGCAGTCAGCCATTTTGGTACAGAAGTAAAGAATGGCTGCTGTTATGGATAAATTATTGCATCAGAGAATCATTAAAACCCCCAAAATACTCCAATGCCGAGAAAGTCACTTCCAGAGAAGTTTATCAAGGCATTGCCTAGTTCAGTGCATCAACATTTAGATTACTGATGTTGCAAGAGTTAAGATAATAGGTCTGAATACCAGGGGAAGAAGATGTGCATTATTTTACTCCCAATCATAAAAACTTTCACAATTGTTACTTTGCTAAATACATCACCCTTATGTATTTACAGATAAGACACCAAAAAGATGATGAATTTGATGCCTGATTTTGGATGTTAGATCTTGTTTACTTAATTATGTATTAATTTTATTCAATCTAAAGCATGTTTATTGCAATTTAATATCAATTATTTAATAACGAAACAGCATAGTTGTAATTTTTGTGACAAGAAGTTGTAGTGAAGAGATGCACTACTCTTCACATGAATCAGGCATTTTTATGGTTTTGTTTTGTTTGTAACTGGAGTGCATACAGCATTTTCTCAGACTACATCCACAGTTACCTTTTTTTAGTGGGACCTGACATGCAATATACCTTGGGAACCTCTTAAAACTAGCATGCTCAGCAAGTAGTCCATGCAGCTCTTCTCCTTCATAATAGCTATGGGAAGGTTGAACAGTATAAAGAGGAAAAAGAAAAAAAACTATCTGCACTTCAAAGATTCCCTTCAGATGAAGCAGATAGAAAATCCACATAGATTACTGCAGAAGTTGTAGGTGAAACTAAAAGTTGCCATCTCCAGTATATTCAGGCATTTGCCTGAAGTATTTGCTATGTTTACATATTCTAGGACAGACACAGATGCAAAGATATGTATTCCTTTCTTTCTTTTGTCTGAAAGTGTTGGAACTTTAAACTTGGGGTCTGTTAATACTGAGATCACATTTACAGTCCAAAGAATTATGTATCCAGCATGTAGCAATCTTGATTATATTCCGGTCAGGATGTGGGAAAGATGCTATTAGAAACAAAACAATCAATTCACTTAGGCAGGCCCACAAACATGCTTTATGGCATCTGCCTCCTACTCATTTCAAGTGAGGTTTTATAGTGACACACTGGTGAAGATTAGTACACAACTGTAGGCAGATGCCCATGACTGATTCAATTGTTTGCACTGACACTCACAATTGCTGTAATTGCAGCTGAAGTGATACAAGTCACTTCAAAAAACAGACAAAGTGAAATCAACATTGTTCCTCAGAGATTTTATTAGTTGAAACCCAGAAATGCACAATCCACTGTTTTTTCTTGGTATGAATTCACCACAGCATTTCCATTGGCTATGCCTGCAATACTGTCCTCAGTGATTTAACATAAGAACATTCAAAAGGCCTCTTTAAAAACAGAACTTGTACAGGAATAGCAATACATTCTAGCCTCACTTGCTTAAAAGAATTTGTTTCCAAAAAAAGTGATTAAAAGATAAAGCAGCAAATAATTTTTAGCAAATCAGTATGGTTCTAAATAAAGAATCTTTCTAAGCTCTACCTTTCCTGAATGCCCCAACCACAGCTACCATTGTTCCTTTCCTCTCTTCCTCCCATAATGGCTTAATAGCATGAGTCTTTCAAGCAGGTATTCCTGGTGAGGACTGACCATCTTCTGCAGCCTCTGGAGAAAGAGAAAATGGATGTTTAGAGCTAGGCAGTATCCAAAATCTTCCTGAGAACAGATTACCTTGTAGCCTGCCAAGCCAGTTCTCATGCAGTACTGAAGACTTCCTTCAGTCTGCCTACACTACTGGTGGCTAGAACCAAAGGAATTAATAAAATTAAAAAAATAAAGAGCTGAGGATTTAACACATGCATTCCCCACTTACAAAAGAAAAGTGATTTTTTCAGACCTATTGCAGTGAAAACAAAAATCCCTTTGCAACGTAACTCATATTCTGTAGGTATTTTTGGCATCACCATCATCCTGAACATTAGGAAACTTCCATTTAAATGCTCAAGCTTGTGATTGTATCTGTGTCAGCTAATACTAAAGAAAACATCAAAACTTTAAAGGAAAGCAAAAAAACTGCCTGATTGTGTTCTACATTCATTTAGACTAGTACACAGTGAATCAAGAGTGGTTGTTTAAACTGCAGCCTCAAAAGCTCCTTTGCATCTCTCAAATGGGACACACAAGAGCCCAGATAGCCACTGATGAAGCAAAACCTTTAACTACAATTTGTGTTAATTTTAACAAATAAAGGAGATCATCTCTTCCCAATATTTACATTAGGATTAGACTTGCCAATACATTGGAGAAGAGATAGCTAAATCAACATTGTAATGCATAGGAAAGGAGAAATAAAAGGCAAGTGTTTTAAATGCTTCCAGTTATGGCACAGCACTGGAGAAGGTCAAATGCCCAGAGAAGTTTCCCTATAGAGACATTTGTCAGATCTGATGCTTGGAACATGAGGTGCACGTCCCCTCACATGCACACAGCCAGGGAAACACACCTTGGATGCAGCACAAAGGAGATCCATGCTGCAAGTCTGTGTCAGGGACAACCAGGCAGCTGCATCCACAGCCATGGCACTGCCCTGTCCTGCACCTGGAGCTGTGATTTCCTTGCAGCACTCCTGTGCTGGGGGCACAGCA
The DNA here is from genome assembly GCA_013390005.1 of Calyptomena viridis. Lineage (NCBI taxonomy): Eukaryota > Metazoa > Chordata > Aves > Passeriformes > Eurylaimidae > Calyptomena > Calyptomena viridis. The sequence goes on from WEIV01030260.1 coordinate 145,497, forward strand.
CCCTGAGGTCCAGGCCTGGCAACGTGCCTGATAAAAGGCATTTCCTCTCTAATGCAGCCAAGACAGAGGAGCAATATATTGCAACAGGCCAATGGAACAACACATTATTGGTTTAGTGGTGTTATTTTGGTAGCTTTAACATTACCAATCAAGTTCAGGACCACACTGTGGAATGCACAAAAAAGCACTTCCAGATTCAGGCAGAAAGAGAAATAAACCACTCCACAAAGAAGGATTAAAAGTTGTATCAGAACCCAAGACAGAGACAGCAGCTGAACCCAGATGTCCCGGGGTGATCTAGGGCTTAAATACAAAATCCCTCTTCATACATGTATATGCTGATCTGTACATTTCAGAACTCTAGCACTTGAGAGCAAGATCTTACCTTCTCTATTGCTTTTGTCTAAGGAAGTCAAGAACCTCTTTATGTCCTGTAGCCTCTGCCTGTAAGAAAAACATTAATAAATCTTGCCATCCTGTGCACCAAGATATGCAAATACTTACTTGTGGGAAGTAAGAATATGTTACCACAAAATAATTAAAATCCAATTTAAATTTTAATTCCTCTGACATAGATAATTCTGGCTCCAAATATTTATTACTTCACAGCAGCACCAGATTTGAGTTTGCATCAAATTCTAATCCTGTTTATAGTCCACAAAGCAACATTTACTTTTCCCAAACAAATATTATCTGACAGCATGTGTTATTACTCACTCAGCTAGCACGGCATATGGAGTACAGCACACTTACTACTTGTAGTGGATTCCTGCCATCATAACCAGTTTGCTGCAGGTCTGCACCAGCTAGGTACCAGGCATACAGCCCATCCACATCACCTTTAGCAGTAAGCCTGGAAAAACAATAATTATTATTGGTTCTAAATCTTTCAATTTCAGTAAGCTTCTGGGTCCTGTCAATTAGCTCAGCAGGCAAATGCTGAACAAGAAGAGGCTCAACATGGCTGCCAGGGTAGAGAGGTAAGGAACACTATTACAACAGTTTTGAACAGCTGAGCAAGCAACACAGCTTGATGAATCAGTTCCTTAAATTAATAGGGCTGTGCTATAAGTACTTACAACAGGCTAGTTTCACATAGTGGGTGTGACTATGACCAAAGGGGAAAAAAAAGTCATGCAGTTTCATATTTCACAACACAATATTTATCTCATGAAATGGGTTGGGGAGAGGGCAATGGCTAAATCAAGATGCAGCTGAGTAAGTGAGAGCACAAGCAGATGTGCCAGCAATCCATAGGACTTACTTAAAACCACTAAGAAACCCCCTTCACAAGTGTGCATAACTATGTTTGCTATCAGAAGTTATGACAACACATTTATGTGATATCATTGGGACAATAACACAGCTATATGTTTTGAGCTTTACAAGGTAATTTGTAAGATTCAAATGACCAGCAAGCAAAAAACAAAAAAAGCTTTTAATTACTTCCATATGCCACATATGAAAAGCAATATATAACAAGAAAGGATCAAAACGAATCATATACAAATAAGTGAGTTAAAGTTTTCAGAAAAATGTACACCGGATTATTTCTTTGCACATCTGTTGGTAGTCTAATCCATAATACTTAAGGTTCATTTTTAACTTTCATTTTGGTAAAAGGGCTAACAGCCTGTACATATGCAAAAGCATGACCATCTGTACCAAGCCCACAGACAGCCTGAACTGATGGGGAGGCTGGGAGGACAACCTTCAGTCTTCTCAGGATACCAGCATCTGTGAGGATTCAGACCTGAGCCAGCCGTGAGCTTCTGCAGATTGTTTCAGCAGAACCATGCTGATAATCATCAAGTGAGGCTGAATCTCATTAAGAGAGGGGGAACCTTCCCCAACCTTATTAAGTTGAGTTTGCTGCCTTGAAGAGTGCTCGCTGTGGGTGAAAGGCATTGTGCTGGCAGCAGGGATGGAAGGGGTGATGGGCTCCTGGGTATAATAACCAAGCCAGGCAGACCTGGTGAAGAGTGGAGAAGGCTCAAAGACACAAGGGGCAGACATTCAGATAAACCCATGGAAGAAACCATAAAAGCAGGGCTGCAACATTCACTTCTCTACTAGGTTGAAATCACTTCTGTTGTTGATTAAATCTCTTAAGTAGCTGAAAATATGTTTTCAGGGGAGTGGAAGCCTCTAATTGCAGCAGTCTGAGGAGAAAGTGAGGGAGAGTCGTTTGCTTACAGCAGTCCCAGAGGCTGGGCATAAAAAGGGAAAGCAAATCATTTCTGTGTTCTTCCATACAACCCTCCAGATGACCTACAGCTGGAGACTTTGGGGGACAGGGAAGTGGCAGTGGGGTACTAAGAGATTTAACAGTGCTTCAGTCTGGCATCATGAAGGAAAGGATCAATAAATCATTAATGAAAACTGCTATCACGAAAAAAAAAAACAGGCCCCTCAGAAGCAATAAGGAAACAGGGGAAGGCAAAAGAGGTCCAACAAGAAGCTCAGTGGGAGGTCAGTAAGAAAACTGCAGGAAAGAAGTCAGGATTGATAAAGAAAAAGTGTGAGCTTAAGGTCACAGATGAAGGAACTAACAAAAAACAAACAAAAAGCCTACCTATGAGCATCACCAACACGGGACAGGAAAGCACTGCATTTGCCAAACAGAATTTCATCATTCAGTCACATGCAAAGCGGAAACCACTTTGGGCAAAGACCAACACTTTCAGAAATATTAGCAACCTGCATACCCAGGGCAATTCAACTTAGCTCCACTGTAAGCAACAAACATGGACCGCTGCACTTATTTGAAAATTAACTGCCTGATAGCACCTGTTCAGAAAGAGCAATTTAACCCACACTGGCAGAGGTCAAACCTGTGAAGTGGTCTCCTTCTGTGACATTACAGCAATCCAAATACACAGAAGTATCTTCAATTTTGCAGCAGCCATTTACTGATCAAGTGAGAACTGTATTCTGTGGGGACTGTGACCCAGAGAACAAAAGGTAATGTAGCTTGTGAGAAAATTTAGATATCACTCTAAATAGAAGATACCCACTATCTACTAAATTGATAATCATCGAGAACGCCACAAAACATTTTCTCCAGTTCCAGATTTGCATAGTCAAGCCATATACATGTGTACTTCCTTTACGCATTATAAATATATTTCATACACTCAAATATATACAGAGGACTTCTCCATTTACATCATAGGGACAATTGCTCTGTATTTTTCTAAAAGATATTCATGTCAACAATTCCAACTACGAGTGCAATCTCTAAGCAGCAAGTCCATCACTTTTATGTCATGAAATGGAATAAAGATAACTTCAATATACACTTACCAGGTTGTTTGAAATCTGCTTTGTTGATAAAGAACACCTTTACACCCAACACATTTTACTAAACTCTGACTGATATTTTTCATAGCAGATAATCCCAGGCATGCTGCCTATCAATACTCTTGCATTCAGAAAAAATTGTTATGCATCCATTTCACAGTTTCAGCAGGATTAATGTAGCCATGATGATGACACAGCTAAGATATCAAGAATAGTGATGGTGCAGTTACACTCTCTGATTCTGTGCCTCCCACCACACCAGCACCAAGCTGCAGTTCAAGGGGAACTCTGTTACTGTCAAGGTACCAGGAGTGAAGCTGGCCAGGTCTCAGAAGGTTTATAAAGACAAGGGCCAATGCAGTTCTAGATTTGGGAAGTAAAAAGTACAGTGAAATGACACCTTGGGGTTCCCTCCTGCCTCCTCAGGTTCTCATCTTTCAGGATTTCATCTTTCCCAGGGACACAAAGTTGTGCTTTTTCAGTGTCTATATAAAGTGATCAGGAAAGACTCTTTTTTTTCAGGTGTATCATTACCCTGACAGAATAGAATTATTTTTTTTTTAAGATGAAAATTCTTGAAAAAGAAGTAAAAAGTCCAGCACAAGACTTGTTTGCTCTATCTTGAACACATTTGGGAGTGATGCTTTTAGCTGGTATCTCCACATCTCTCTCAGCTGAGAAAGACAGACTTCTTTGAAAGACAGCAGGCATTAGAAGCTTGGTCCTAATTCCTTCAGAGGCATATTTATCCTTCCTTCCTCAGCCCTACCCCTCAAGTTTATGTTAAATTGAAGAGGCATCTTGCTCTGAAAGGTGCTGATTTTGAAAGGCTGTTTGTATATAATATCACTTTATGAAATCTAAGAATATGAAAGAAAAAGCTGGTTTGGCTTTATGCCTGTTTAATTTTGTAAACTACAAACTTGAACAGAGTATCTCAATTCTATCCAAGCTCTTTTCCTTTAAAAATGAACACAAATCAACTGTTTACCAACTCCAGAACTCCACAAGCTTTCAGAATAAGTCTGAGTGTCCCAATTTATCTCATCGTGGTTTGGTTTTGCAGACAGATGACAATAATACTGCAATATGAGAAGATAGTCTGACATTTTTAACAGATTACTAACATTGAGATCTCATTTCGAAACAAAGCCATGAACCAGATATCTAACAGCAGTGAAGTGATTCTAAAACCAGACTAACACCTCTCACTTAAATAAGACACCAGCAAATGAAACCATAAAATATTTAATAACTAGATCATCTTGGCTGCACCTATGTACATCTCTACTTCCTACACAAGAGTTCCCACTGACATCGTCCAACTCTTAGTTCTGGCTGGTACTCTTTTCCCTCTCAAACGTCACCAATGCCAAATAAACACATTTATTTTTATTTTCTCTCCATAATCTTCCAACTGAACTACTCTATTATAAAATCGTTAAGTCTAAACGGAAGGAAGCTGAGAAAGCAAGTATTAGAACGCAAGAGTAACTGTTCATGATCTTTCATGAAAGTCAGTTTGTTTGAGGATTGCTAAGTAGAAAAGGGAAAAAACATGTTTATAGTTTCTAATTCAGAGAGAACTGCATGAGGGAAAGTTAGCTAAGTGCAGGAACCCAGAGTTTATCATAAAGCAAGTTGCTTTGTCCTTCTAGACCCCAAGAAGCTGACATACTGCCTTGGTGACAAATTCAGACCGATACAAATTGCAATTTAAGGCCCATCACAAGATGAAGAGATGCAGGAAAACAGTTCAAATCAGATAATGGAAAGGTGTTACAAACAGCTTGTTCTATAAGCAGCTTGATCATGTGAACATGATGATTGCCATGAAGGTGCCAGTACCCACAAGGAAAAGGGCTTAAAAGGAGGAGAAAAGAGGTAGGAGAAAGAAATGAGCCAGAGCATGCTGGAGAAATGAGTGTATCAGTAAGGTCATCTGAGGATACTGCAGAAGTATGAGAGACATTTCAGCAAGAGGGAAACACCAGTACCTCAGATTCAGTAGATTTTACAATTCTGATTAACACTCTGTGGAAAAAGTCCACTTCAGTGGAAATGACTATGCCAGGCCCTCTAAAACAGCAAGAGCAAAGGAAGTGCTTAAGCTCTGAAGGGTGTGAGGAGGAGCCACCATTCCCAGACTGTCTCAAAGCCTGCCTGGCTGTGCTGCTGGCACAGGCCATGTGCAGACACCTGTCAGTGGATGTGCCTATGGCCACGGCCACTACTCCAACTGCCAACCAGGAAAAAGCCACAGCCCTGGCTCCTGACTCCCAATAACACGGGAGAGCATCGTCCTCTCTCATCCAAAGAGGGGATGTCCTCATTCAGCCTCTGCATATACACCCTCCCACTCTCTGTTTGGAACATTTACATTATTTTACAATAGACTTACTACCATTGATGCAAGTTCAAAATATCTGAAGTGCTGAATACCAAAATAAAAGCTTTGAACAACAGGAGATTGTGCAATACAGTGCAGGTATACAGTGTTCCCTATAAAGCTGTAACAAACTGCATCAGAACCACATTTTGTTTAAAGCACCCCTTTTCTCTTCCTTTTTGTTTTTGGACATATTACTAACAGGTCAGCTAGCTAAACTTGTTCTGCATGTAGCACCAGGACTAAGTAGGGGCCAATTTATTTGCAGAGGAACGTCATTCTCTAAACCACTCCTCTCACCTGTTGGCAGATGTAAACTACACAAACCAAGGGTTTAGTTCTGTCCTATCACTTGCAGTGCCCTGGGAAGCACATATTTTAACTTCATAGTAAAAGCCTTTTTTTCCACTCTCCTCTGAGCATGTTACAACAACAGAAACACCCCAGCTACTGTTTCTTAATTCCACAATTACTCAAAGGACAGAGTCCAGCCCCTACACAGAACGCACATAGGCTTTACCTTGACCTTGTTTTGTAGACATTATACAGCACTGGCTGGTCCCTGCAAGTCTTATGGTTTCCTGCCAAGTCCTGTTAAAAATGCCAGTACTCAGGGGGTTTTGGTTTGTTTTTCAAAAATAGAGAGAAGAAATGAAGTAAAAGCTATATTTTAGGAAATACATGAAACTTTCTTGTGATTTTCAGAGTAATTTGTAATTCAGGAAAAGTACTGGAAAAAATTAAATCTAACATCTATTTCTTTCCATAATAAATATTCACATTGTTATATATTGAAAGCAACTGTATGGAAAACCAGCTTTAACAGAGAATTTTATCCTCTTAAAATTAAATACAGTGACAAGTTTTGGGGTTAAATCTGTCTATTTGATTTAGTTATCTTTAAGAACATTATTATATACTAGTTAGAATAGAAGCCACTGTTATGCAAGTGAAAAGTGGATTTTAAGACAATAGAAATGATGCACTGTGTGCAGCTTTATTTTTAAATCACACCTTGAACAGCTTCCTTCTCACCTTTCCTCATTAGAAGACCTTGGGAAAAAAATAGGGTATGTATTTGCTTCCAGCTCACTTATCTCCACAATACTCTATATTTTGGAAGTCTCTTGAGTTACTGGTGTTTTGACACATACTCGATTCATAATTTCATCACTTCACTTGTTTCCTTATCATTTGTCTAGCACAGAAATAGCCACCTCATGTGCCAGGGACCCAACTGTTACCTCAAAGCTCTCCATTCTGGTCTCTTCTGAAAAAGCATCCCACTCATCCCAATTTTAGGGCCACCTCACCTTGTATCACATTTACCTGCAGAGTATTGTTCCACTATTCTCCAAGTCGCGGCTGGAAAGGTGCGCTCCCGTTTCTCGTAACAAAGTAATCACTTGTATGTGCCTTTATGAGAGGAATAGAAACAACAGTCAAGTGTCTTGACTGGTAGGTTTTTTCCCCCTAAATCCAGCACTGTCAGATATAAAGAGTCAGTTAAAGTTCTTACATTATACTTTTCACAATCACAGAACCAATGAATCTTCTGCAAGGTGACAGATGTAGTAAACAGAGCTGCCCTCCCCCTCAAAAATTCATTCCTATAAGCTCAAGGAAGTGTTAAGTTCAGCTCTGAAAAGGAAAAGGATGCATACCTTTCTCTTCCAAGAATTCTTAGTATCTTTACCTTAATGCTAGCTTAATTTAACAGTAGAAATATTAGTGATTAAAATACATGCAAACAGTGGGAATATTTATTACATAGCATCATTCTGTATTTTAAAGAATACAGTGCCCATATATATCTTAAATAAAACTGTGTGTTTTGCAGATAAGCAGAGTCTTTAGGTTTATGTGGAAGCTAATCAGGGTTTTAGGGCTTCGAAATTATAGTAAGTATTCTTACAAACCTTTGTCAGAAACACATCTTTTCCTAACCCCCTCCTCCCAATACCTTTATTATTTATTTCCATCTGGAGATTTTAGGAGGTCTTCCTTGTTCTTTCCTTTGAGATAAAGGGATAAATAGCACTACCAGCCAACACCTATACCGTAGTTGGATGCTTGAGAAACTCTGTGGGAAAGGCTGCTCTCTAAAGGTACTACTGTAGGTAGAAAACAACATGACAGATGAAAAATGTGCAAAATATGATTTTCATAAATAACCTAGTGAAAGGTTTAGAACTGGGTTTGAGAAGGAGTGCTCCTCTGCTAAACAACTGATCTAGTTTATATATCAAAGGGGTTTTTCTCCAAAAAGAGCATGATGACCCAGTAGATTAGGAATAGTTTCACAATTCCTATTTTAAGTAAATTGCTATGCTATAATACTTCAAAATAGAGGTAAGCTTATCATTTAATAGGAAATAGATGAGCTTTTCCAAACCATTAGCTAAAAGCTCATCTGTAGTAATTAAAAATAAAAAATAAGCTCACAGACACTTTCTGCTTAATTACTTGCATTTACTTGGTGGTAGCCATGGGCCTTCTCATTTTTGAACTGGATTAAACTGCTTATCTAATCCCTCTGCCTCCTTTTAGGAAACCCCAACTTCAATCAGAAGCTACTTTACAGTTATCCATATAAAGCCTATGCAAGCTTGTATGTTTTATATAAGATCTTGAGTTTATAAACTAACCAAAGAACTGTACATATGCTATAGGTATCATTTTATTTTTCCAAACAAAGCTTATTAAACCTAGCAGACAGATATTTTTTTAAATTGTACTTTGTTTCAATTGACAGCCAAAAAATTTTTGTTCTTTGTTTCATAGCAAAGCATTGCTGGAACAGCACATGCTTCAAGTTTGTTCAGTTATCTAAAATATTTTCTCAGGTGGGTCCCTTATGCCGTGGCTAGTCATCCACAAGCATCTCCTCAAGCCAGCAAATAATGGTTTCCTATTTTTCAATCTGTGGTGAAGAATGGATTCTGCATTCACAAATTTTTTACTTCTTAGTCTTAAGCAAAACAGTAATTAGATTAAATGAAATTTGACCTAAAATAGATTAAAGTAGAATATGTCTGTTCACTCATGCTCTCATTGTGTACTGAACTGAACATGGGGAATGTCTGTTTACTCTCCAGTGACTGCCCTGGAGTATTCCTCATTTCCCACCTTAAATGGGAAATCGCAGCATGAAACTAGCACTTTTTGAAATAAAAGCTATGCTATGGGACAGCACTAAAAGATAAAAGGCAGCAAAGCATGTAATGTTGTGTGGTATAATCCTTCAATGTGCTCCCCCTACGAGGTCTGTATCCCTGGATTTCAGTGAAAAGCCAAGTTGTAAATATTTGCTCCTCACTGGTAGCAAGATTCCCTCCAGAAAGCACTTCACGTCCCACTTACAGCACACAGCCACTACAGCTCTAAGAGGGACTCTATAAATCTTTTGTACAGACAGATTTGGGAGCAAAAATTTAAAAAGTGGCTTGAAACTAAGTGTTTACAATAAATACTTACAAGAAAGCATTTCTAAATCAAAATAGAATGTCCCAATGACTGAGAATCATTAAAAATCATGTTTTGTGGCACGGTGGGAAGAAGAGCAAGTGTTGTACACTACTGATTGTTAGAGAAAGGGTAAGGAAGAGCAAGAACAGGGAGAAATAGTAATGTGCAATTTAAAAGTGTTAAATTTAGTACTGTGACTGTGAAGTGCATATCCATCCAAGAAAGCAAGCAGACCACCTCTCACATTCCCATCACTCATCATGAAAACAATGCAGGAGGTAAGTTGCATGACAGCTTGTTCCTACTTGCACCCCAACGCTATTTACATTCTGAAGAAACTTAAGCCCTATCAGAGCACCACTTCTGCTGTCTTGTACCTACCACAAGGGCACTATTCATATTTCGAGAGGCTGGCTGTGAATTTTCTGATACTGTAATGTCTTAGACACATGAGAGGTATTTGTCTTTAGAAATTGTTTCTTTAAGTGCTGCTCTCCTGCGACTTTACAAAAGCCTCACAAGGGTCACAGTTCAGCTGATCTGACATTCAGGCGATGTCATAAGCCATGAACTTCTTGGGTATGGTTCAAATGCAATTCCTGTTCCAAGGTGACAAAACCAACAGCAGAGGAACTGCTGGACAAGGGAAGTTCAAGGTGTAGAGAGCAGGCCAACATCACCATGTCAGCCTGGGATGCACAGCTGCATGTCCAGCCCAGCCCCACCTGATAAGCACTGTCACTTGATAAGCATTGCTGACTCTCCCTTTTTGGAGTGTCTTCTGTCACCAAACAGTGGTTTGAGGTCAGACACAGGCTATAGAAACAATAATACAGAAACAATGCTATTCTGCATATGTTACTTAAATTAGCCTTTTGATAGTACTATCACTGTCATTCATCCCTCTCTGAAGGAAAAAACAAATAGAGGAAAGGTGTTTCTAGTGTCTCCTCTCTGCTAGGTTCCACTATTGATAACAATGGGCATAAAAACTCCAATGTAAAACAATATTTTAATGTATTAATAGCAAAATATACGATTTGGTGCAGTTTTCAATATTCAGCACTACAAGCAAAGTTTGAGTCTCAGATAAAGATGTCTGAACTCTTACCAGTTCAAGAGGGCTCTGGACTCACTGAGATGATACAGTACATATCATCTCAGACCTTCACTTGGCAGACACTTAATAAAGTGAATGAACTTCAAAAGAGATGAATCATACATGTGAAATTAACACACATGTAAGAGTTTGCAGGATTGGGGCCTTAGGGTGCACACCTTCCACCAACTCTTTTTAAAGAAATGCAGGTGTAATGTATATCCAAACTTGACTGGCTTCATTCTTTTTCATGCTTGCTCCCCTAGCAACTGGAATGGTTATGGCAGGATCAGCTCGGTTTCACTTGTTTGGTTTTCTGCATGATATCAGTGGGAATTTTATGCTCAAACACTGTAAGGACAGGCTTCAGTACATTGGTGGTTAGATTTTCATTCTCTCTTAGATTTCCTGAAGTAATGTAAATGTAACCTTGCAAAATATCAAGTATTTAAATTCATATTTATGTGGGAGGTAATTTTACTGCCTCTAATCTGATGTTCTCACAGCACTGTATGAGCAACTCCCCATTTTCAACCTTTTACCACTGCTCTACAAGTAAATGGAAGTGCTTTTACTACTTAAAATATACACAATTTTTATTCAAGACATTTTCCTGCTTAGAGAGTTTCTGTTATTAAAAAAATATTATTCTATTGTTTTGAAAATGAATTATCCCTTGAGGGTGGTGTAAGAAATTAAAGGAATGCTACTTATTTTGATATGTCAAGCAACTGGCCTAAATTAACAGTGGTCTGTTCAGCTTCATGCATAAAGTGAGTGAGAACATAGGCAAATTGCAGAGTTACAAATGAAAGAGCGGAAATGCAGTAGCTTATTTCTTATTTAAAAAGAAACAATAGAAAGAGTCACTTAAAGTCAAAAAATTTAAGAGATTATCATTGACATAGATCAAGTTGCTGGTCTATCAGCTGACAGTGCTATGTTAAGAAGCTTTTAAGAAGAGACATAACTCCTGATCATCTTTACAAATTATTAAGTGGAAAAGAGAAATAAGTCATCATTATATAGGTTTTCATGCTGGTTAAAAGGCAAGCTATTGAGAAATGTAACATAAAAGACTGGAAGAAAGCTATTTTTAAGATGAGTGGATACTGTATTGCAGTTAAATGCCAATTAAACAAATATTAATTCTCAGAAAATGGGATTAAGCTGATGCAATATTCAGTAAAATTGAGAGTTACAATATTAAACAGTTTAAAGTATTGACTACTCATTAACATCAGTTTTCCCCTTCCCTCTCTGCCACTTCGTATGCTGCATCAGGATAATCTCTTTACTTTCAGCTNCCATAAGGGACCATGCACTAGGTATGGCAATAGCACATTGTGGCCATGCAGGACTTCAAGTCTCACACTAATAGAGGCTGTTGAGTTTTCCACATCTGGTCTTTGAGACAGAAGCCTTCAAGTAATTCCTTCAGCCAATGGTAATCCAGGACTGCCAGACCTCCCAGGGAGCTAACTTCAGCTTGACAGACCAGGTGAACCTGTCAACATTAGAAAGCTCTAGGAATATCTGGGGACAGTCATCCATGAAGACCATAAAAATNTAGCAGAAATCTTTTTAGTGGGTGTCTAATTACACACATACACAGCTGTGTGCTCTTTAGCATTCTCCTTTATGTGCTTACCAGTGTGAAATGCAGTGTGAGTACACAGCAGATCATAAATACACATTTATGAGATCAGTTCTAAGTCAACTCTTCCTCTCATTCCAACAGTAGAAACAAAAAGAGAAACTGAAAATGGTTATGGTGCAGTTTCCTTTTACAGCTTCCCTGCATCAAAATGGGTGTGCAGTTTTAAAGAGCTTAAGAGTCATAGTAGGAGTCTAATATAGGAGTGGCAATGCTAAGGAATCCAAACAACAAGCTCATGTGAAATTCCTCAGGC
>WEIV01030261.1:1007-30301 GCA_013390005.1 Calyptomena viridis
GCTTTTAAATATGCAGAGCAACTGGAAAGGAAAAAAAAAAAAAAAAATCACATCTTTCCCAGATAATGTTCAATCCCTGATTAAATAAAGATGTGCCAAGGCAGAGATATTTTATGCCTCAGGAGACAGCCACAGTGGAATTGTGAGTGTATTTTATATGTGAATTAGAGGTAAGATGTAATGACATGAGATGAAAGGCTCAGCCATGATTTTAATAAAGGGGGGAGACAGTACTTCCCTGTGGACCCTATATGCAAAAGAGTGAGACTCAACAGGAATATATGAAAAGATTCAGCAAAAACTACAACAAATATTTCAAAGTTATAAGACCACCATTAAAATTTATCACGTTTTACTGAAGCTGAGTATTCCAGTTCAGAGGGTTAGCTTTAACACATTTCTGATAGTTTGTCATTTGAAATTAAAGTTATGTCATCAGTAAGCTGGAACAATTTTCAATTTTTAGGTAAGATGGAATTGGAGAGTTTGAAATCATAAAATTTCATTTTTAAGGGTTTCTATTTCTAAATAATTACATTGAATTTGTTATTTTAAAAGCATGGGTTTTTTTGAAATAAAATAACACAGTTTAGTAGTGATGACACACATTTTAGCTGCTTAGTGCTTGTAGCAATCTTCAGGAAAAGCTGTTCCCTATTGCTCTATTGATATTTTTTATGGCTACAGCAAATTCTAAAGAACTATTATTTCTTTTCCCCTGCTAAATTAAGGAAAAACTTTGAGATTTTGCATAGGTGTCTCTCTGCATTGAAAAAATAATTAAAAGATAGACATGCCTTTTTAAGGAATAGACATGAAAAGAGCAAAATGAATGGGATGAACTGCTTAAAGGAAAAAATAATCCTGCTTTATTTGATCTTTTGTGATAATCACACTCCTGGCACCCTGCCAGCAAGGCTGAGCATGCTGATGTCTGGCCAAGTACAGTAATCTCTTGGTTCAAGTCTGAGGTCTCTGATGAAAATTACAAAGCAGAGACAAAAATCAAAATGCCACCTGTGATTTTATTCCGAAACTAATTTGATGGAAAAAGTATTACAATGAAAACAGTCTTTTTAGTAGAGACCACAAAACTACGAGTAAATTGAAACCAATGCAAGTGGATAGAGGTAGCTATCATGCAAATACATTTGGATCTGCAGGCGTTCCTTTTAAAATGAGCAGTAGATGTCTTTGTGACAGGTAAATTGCTTTGAAATTATTTTTGAAGTCTGAGGTCAAACTTTTAAAATGATAATTTTAACTTACATCTTCCTTTATTCTGGAGTCTTTTTGCATTTGAAACCAACAAAACCAGGAGAAGAAAAAAGATAACAATTCATGTCCTTAATTTATTTTCTGTGAATCACCACTCATTACAGGTGGACAAATCCTTGAGGAAAATCTTTTCTTTTCATTTTTCATTCAGCAGTCTATATTTGAACTAGTTGCCCAGAGATATATGGAGAAGAACTGCATAGCCACAAAATTCTGTATGCACAACACATTCAACCTAGAAAGTCAGCCAGTAAAATCTTCTACATTATTATTCAGATTCGAAGCAGAAACGCCCCCCACCAAAAAACAGCATGTCAATTTATTTCTATGCAGTTATTGTGTTTTTCTGAAAGGTTGTACGCCATTAGCAATTTGGATCAAAGGTTGTCTGGATTTTTCTTTGCAAATATTGAAGATTATTGAGAATTACTCAGAAGCTTTTTTTACAGATTTATTCTTAAAACAAACAAACAAAAAAAACCCCAACACAACAAAACACATCTTGTTTCCTGTATGTTGCTTCAACAAAATCTACTCTTTGCAGAAATGATACAGGTTGCCTATTTTATCACCACGTATTCTACAAAGCTGGATAGTATCTTGCTTTTTTTATGCACACTTACTCCTCCTCTCTGCACTAGTAAGAACTGCCATACACAAGCACCAGGATGATCCATGATCTCTAGGGCCTCACTGAAACACTGTGTTTCAGCATTTCACAGTTGCTGCTATTTTGTTCATTCTTCAGCAAGGTTCTCTATAGATTTCCAATTCTCTTTGATGTTCAAGTCTGTTTCTGCCCTCTATATCTTCCCTCCACCAAGGGTGCTAATCAAAGGAATGCTTTAACAGCTGCCTTAACCTTCTCATACTTATATTTTCATGCCACGCCTTTGCTATATTTTCCTCCGCAATCAAAAAAAGCAACTCATTGCAGCATAGACAATATAATGATATCTTTAAATTCTATGTGTTACATATGCAGATATGCTCATAAATTTCTCAACTCCACACACGCACACACACATATTAACACACGAAGAGAGAACTTCAGGTATACTCACCCACATGGACAGCATAAATATTACTCATAGAAACATGAACATTTGTGTTTAAAGAAAAGTTACCTACCTGGAATGAGATGGCCCAGTAACTGATGGCATCTGGAAAGGCTGAATATAGCTACTATGACCAAAAAAGGATAATGTTTCCATTTCATGATGTGTCCTCCCTTGCATTACACCAGCTCGGCAGCACTAATCTAAATGTCACCTGCAATACACAATGGAAAAAAAGAATAGACAAAATTAACGATAAATTTAAGGTATTTCCAAATATTTTTGTCCAGTGTAACTTTATGAAGAATGCTGGTTTCGATACAGCTTTAGCTATTAAAATAATGTTAAATTATCTACCAATTAGGCAGTTGTAAGCCACAACCAGAATATTAACTATCCTTGCAGAGCACACAACCCCAAAACAGATGTTTTAAAGGGAGACATGAGGAGCCCCACAGTGCATATGTGTATTTTAAAGTGCTGCATGTTGTTTGGTTAAGTTATTAAAGAAATTGCTTCACTTCAGCAATATAATTAAGTGTATGTTTAATCCATCTCAGCAGAAGGAAATACTTAAACCCTCGCAATAAGTTGGAAACACTTTAAAGCTATTCAGCTTTACTATGAAAGCAGAGTTTAAACTTTATACCAGTCTTCTTATGACATGATGATGACGTGAATGAAGATTAGGGACAATTTTACCCAGTAATAACTTGAACAACTAAGACAACTTTCTGGTGAGTTTCTGTGTTCTTAAAGGCAGAAAATGTTCATCTGACTGACAGGAAAATGAAATATTATGAAGTAAGACAATGTTTTGAAGCAAAAAGCTGATCAAAAATCAAAACCAAAACATTCGTAAACAAAATGTGACTTCTAGACTTGTTTTTCTGACCATCACATCTGTAGGTTAAAAAGCATTCACAACTCCACCAGTGCTGAAAAGTCATCTCTGCTCATCCTACTAATTTGTTACACTTCAGCTACATTAGTGCTTTGTGTGGACTTTGCCAGAAATCACAGAATCACAGAATTGTTAGGGCTGAAAGGGACCTCTGCAGATCTAGTCCAACCCCACTTCCAAGGCAGGGTCACCTGGAGCAGGTGACTGAGGAGCACACCGAGGTGGGTTTTGAATGTCTCCAGAGAGGGAGACTCCACAATCTCCTTGGGCCTTAGGCCTTGTTTACAGCATATTAGCCTGTTCAAAATACTTTTTCTTTATAGGTTTCTAAAAAATATATGGTGTTTTTTAGATCATCATACGGAAAAATCCTGGGTTTTTAGATGTTTTTTAGACAATCTAGTTAAACGCACACAATTTGTAAATCTGATTTATTATTTTGTTTCGGGTGGTTTATTTTGAGGGAGCTGATTTGAGTAGTTTTTAGTTTGTCTTTTTTAAAGGGCCTTTATCTCAATACAAACTAAAATGCATGAATGCAATGTTCCATGTATTGTGTGCTATCTGAGGTTCATGTCAAGATTTTGATGACAAAAGAGACATTATTTTAAGTGCCTGTCAAGTTATGAGATATCCACAATTGCCTGACCCTAACCAACAACTAGAGACCATGCTGACACATCGAACTCTACTCTAGCAATAAATGTGTTAGATCTTGATAACATTACAACTGCACTTATTTCTCCCTCCTTATACTTGTTCCCCTTGTAGTTAAGAATGTATACTTGGAGATAACCAGTTGGATTGTGATTCCTGTATTACTAAATGCCAGCAGACTCAATCAGAACAGTAAAGAAAACTATAGTGCCACCAGTATCTTGTTCAATCTCTTGGGACAGAGAATTTTCAGCTGTAAACCTAATACATATTTAATGACTACAGATAGAAGAGCTGCACCATTACTGGGAGCATTCAGTGTCACCTGACACTTTTGGATATTCAAAAATCCATAAATAAGTTAAATATGAGCAGATTCAATCACCTACACAAGCTGCATTTTATACTTCCTTCTTGTGTTATACCTGTGCTTCTATTATTTTAGCAACAAGAAATCATAATGCTTCATTTCCTACTACTATTCCTGAATCCTACAAAATACTCTTTATTCCTCATTTCATCCACACTAGATACAAAACCCCCAAGTTCCTTCCATTCCCATTCTTTTAATAACCTACGACTTGTATGGTTGCTCTTCTGTTGCAAAAAGCTTGACAGCTCTTAATGGCAGAGTTAATGGCAATCAATGGCCAAGGTATATGCTACTCTAAATGTTATTCGTGGTATGACTCCAAGAACTGAAGGAGAATTTGCAAGCTCAGGCCTTTAGGACATCAATCTCTTTCTCTCTACAGAAATACAGGCTTACTTCATAAAACTATTTACTACTTTGGCTTGAGACTCCCACAGTTTCTTCATTACTTTCTGCTGCAAATATAAGACGTTGTTTCTAAAGCAAAGCTGATGAGGCAGCCCTTTGATTTTGCTTCACCAACCAACCACCCATCCACCCACCCACTTTCATTTAAGGTTTAATCTTGTCTTCATAATGTGAAGGAGCACTGAGGTGAAAGAAGGAGCAGGGATGAGAGGTGTTCCAGGTTCCAGAACAGATTCCCCTGCATCCCATGGAGCGGGCAATGCTGGGGCAGGTATTCACACTATAGCCCATGGAGGACTCCATGCTGCAGCAGATGGATGTTCTCTGGAGAAAGCTGCAGCCCATGCAGGTGCAGATTTATCCTGAAGGATTACAGCCCATGGGAAGCAATCACGCTGGAGCAGGGAAAAAGTGTGAAGAGGGGGAGCCATTGAAGAGCTGTTACGGACCAAACACAACCTCTCATTCCTCATCCTCCTGCACTGCTGCAGAACTCCAGGAAAAGGTGAGGTAGCAGAGGTAGAAGAATTGAAGATGAAGGGATAGATTTGAACCTAGGAAAAATGAAGGGGGATGTGGAGGAGTTTTGGTTTTTTTCTTTTTTTCTCACCATCCAACACTATTTTAATCAGCAATAAATTTTGCTCTTTAGCCAAGATCTTGTTTTTTTTTTTACTCACCCCAACCATAAAGTTGCAGGGGAGAGATGAATCCCAGCAACATACTTTATGGCACTCACCCTCTCTGTGAAGGCATCCCCCGCATGAATCCAACATTTTATCTTTCCATAGCTCTCTCTTACTTTTACCTAATGGGTAGACTATGACTCCTTTTTAATCTCTTTGCATGTGACAGAGGTCTCTGTGGAGCTCTGATCATGACTGCTTGGCTGTTTTGTTAAAACCTTTTCTGTCCTCTAATTCTGCTTGTGGCTTATGTTTGAAGTATAATATTTAATTCTAAAACACGAAATTATTTCAGTATTATTAAAAATATTATTCTTACAGAAAATTTCAGTGAAGGTGACTCTAATGAAGCCAAATAGTTTTAATACGAAAACAAAGCTTTACAGTCTACAGTTTAAAAGCAATTCCTATAGATATTCCTTGAAAACAATCCTAATAGGAGGTTAATTCTCTATATTTGGGATATAGTGCTTCTGAAAGAGTAGCCTTGATCACAGGAAAGATAAAGCAGAAAGAGTTGTCATCAGATTGGAAATGGTTTTCAGATAGAAGTTGAGTTCAGCAAAAGAGAAACAAGATCTTTCTTATCATCTACTGCCACAATACCACAATTCTAGTATTACAATGGAAGAGATCCACAGAAATGCATTGCAACTGAAGGGATTCAGCTGGCAATTTAAAACATTGCTTCCCTTCATCTTCACTGCTAAGCTTTGCAAATGAAGATACGGGAAGGGCTCTACCCACACTTGCTACAAACAGGCTCGTGGCTAAAAAGGNGTACATACTAAAAGCCCATTAAATACATGCCACATGCATTTAGAACTTCTATTTATATACAAGTTTCCTGATGTCATAACATTTTACTTTTTGATTACAATAGCTGAGATCATGGTTTGTGTTTGGCCCTTCTCTGCAATTAGCCTTTCAGAGTCTGACCTATCTAACTAATATTGCAGAATAAGGACTGGCACTAATTAGAAGTTGCCAGTGACAGAAGAAAGATGCACTCACCATATACATTTCAGCTGGCCTGAGACCTCACTTAACTCCACATCAACCAACCACAGCCCTACACCAGAATGTGCAAGAAAAGGCTCAGATCTGATGCACTGTCCAGAGTGCACAACGAAGATAAACACTGCCTTCTCTATGACATTATAATCATTAAAGAATCAATGGCAAATTAAACTGCACAAACCCAGAGGGGAAAGAAGCACTATGGTAAATGCAGGGAAAGGGTCTAATCAATTGCTTTCTTCCACTTCCAACGTATAGCACTATTTATCACTAAAGCCAGTGCAAAAGCAAAGACACTGAGAAAGGACAAAACCAACACTTGTTTTATTTCCATGTCTTTGCCTATTTTTTTTTTTAAGAATTTGATAATTATTGATACTTCTCTCAGAAACAGTAGCCAGCTCCCTAAGATTAGATCTTGACAGTGTGTTGAGTAGGAAGAAAGAACATGAAAGTCAGGTAATTAAGAATCTAACTTCTAAAAATAACTTCCCTTTCTAAAAATCTATGCACTTTGGTCAATACTGTTCTAAAAGAAACTGTTTATCTACAAGATGAGAGAAAAATATTCCTTTTGAAGCCATGTTAGCTAATTTTGAATGCAGGAAAATTTTAAAGCTTGTCATGCACTGTTTGGCCTGCTCATAGTGGATGGACCTGCCCATATTCTTTCAGTCCTAATATCTCTTAGTTGGACACCCACTTATCAGGCCATCTCCGTCTAGACTGACACTACTTCTGAACTTACTCCTCCTGTGCATTATCATCAGTACATCACTTAAATTAAGAACTTTCCTGTACTATTTTAAACATCCTGTCTTTGTTAAACTAAATTTATTTGGAGTTTCAGGAGGATGAGAAGGAAACACTGCTGTATATTGTCTCAACTGTTTCCATTTAGGCAGAAAAATGACAGGGGGTTGATGAACTAGGGGAAAAAAGTTTGGCTAGCTCCTTCTTTTGTTATAAAGTAAATCAACTCAACTAAGATCAAAGCAGCTAAAAAACATAAATTTATTTAAACCAGAGTAGATACCGGTATAGTACATCTATGGATCTGAAATGTGATCCTTTCAGTGACAGTTTCAGTAGATACTCATGAAGCTCACCTTATTTAATATTTTAGTATTCCCAGAAATTTATTTTTTTAAAATCAATTGTTAGGTCAGTTTTAAGAATTATGATATAAGATTTACACCAAGTTGTGGTTTGGGTTTGTTTTTTTTTTTAATGCAGTGAGAAATCCAAGAGTAAAATAATTATTATTAATAATAAAAGTAATATATTGAATGTGCTCAATTTACATTTCTAAGCTGGCAGGTGACAAATTTATATGTAAAACAGTCTTACCCAGATTCTAACTGACTTGATATCTGTATGGTATATTTATAGCCCAAGCAGTACCATAGGAATAGTTCACCGAGTGTAATGCAAAGAAAAATAAAGCTGTATCCATACTCATCCACTTGTACTTAAAGACTGCAGAAGAAACCCAAACAACATTATCAGCCTCACAAAATGTATTATGTGACATGAGCTGTAGCCTAAACCCTAAACACCCTCCACTATGCTGCCAGCACATGAAACTTCAGTCTGAAGAGCCAAACTAATGACAAAAGAAACAGCTTTTCTCACACCAGTCTTGATCTCAATCTCCCTACCAGAAGTTCTGCTAGTCTCCAACATTTCCTTCGTGTTTGACCATACAAACTGAGATTAATCTTGATTAAAGGACAACTTGAGCAAAGAAGCTTTCCTCAGGAGGAGTACATAAGTGAGACAGTAACAGAACATGATTTCTGTGTAAGGGAGTAATACGTTTACAATGGTATGGGGCATGAAGTGGAATGTTAAGAAGTGTAAATAGAATGAAAAAAATTGTCTTATGAATTGTATTGTCTGGGGTTTTTAAAATGATTCTTCAAGTACATAAAATGTCATTTAATTTATTTTTCCAGAAACATGCATATATAAGTATGTGACTTAAAAGTAAGAAAGAATACGCAAGGTAAGACTTTTTCCTTTAAGAGATTGATGCTTATCACTCAACAGAATCAGAATAAAACATATAAACTTTCCAAGCAATAAATCCTAGGAGATTCCCTAAGCCTCCAGATTCTCTAGTCTCTCTGTCTGTCAGGTTTCCCCCAGCACCACTGCCACAAAGTGGCTTTCCTCCATCAGGTAAAACAAGCTGGAAGTGAAAATAGCTCAGTGCAAATACTAAATACACAGGACTAGAAGAAAATGCTGCATGGAGGTTTTGCCTTAGTCTTCTTGCAGGAATTGGGGCCACTCAAGAAAACTGACAATGCTCTGCAGGCTCCTGCCCCTGCCTGACCCCCAGACTGCTGGTCTCTCTCTGGGACTCAAATTAGGTTACCAAGCACTTACTGCTCTGTCTTTGCTGCCTGCTCTGCCAGGAGCAATATAGTCACTGTCCGAGCATGCAGGGCTGGGGTTAAGAAAAACAAAGCCCACCTGGAGGTCAGACTGCCAAGGTATATGAAGGGCAGCAAGAAGAACTTCTACAAGTACATAAGCAGCTAAAGGAAGACCAGGGAAGTGAGGTGGGGGATCTGGAGCAAAAGGACATGAAAAAGGCTGAAGTATTTGACGCCTTCTTTTACATCAGTTTTTGTTGGAAAGACCAGCCTTTGGGAATCCCAGGCCCCTCAAACACCAGAGGGAAAGTGTGAACTAAGGAAGACTTGCTCTTAGTAGAGTTGATCAGGTTAGGAAGTACTTAAACCACCTAAACACACACATCAGCCCCTGGGACCTGACAGTATGCACAGGAGAGGTTCTTGAGAACTGGAAGAAAGCAAGTGCTGCCCCTGTCTTCAGGATGAAGGATACAGAGAAGAGCAACCCTGTCAGCCTCATCCCAGTCCCAGAGAACGACATGGATGAACCTGTTCTGGAAACCATCTCCTTATGCACGGAATGACAAGAAGGTGATTTGGAGTAGTCAGCATGGTTTTATAAAGAGGAAATCATGTTTAACCAACATTAAATCTTTCTAGGATGAGCTGACAGGCTTGGCAAATAAGAGTAGACCAGTGGATGTTGGTTATCTTGATCATAAGAAGGTCTTTGACACTTTCTCCCACAAAATCCTTGTAAAGAAACGGATGAAGTACAAGTTAGATCAGCAGACAGTGAGTGGGACTGAAAACTGGCTGAACTGTCAGGATTAAAGGATTGTTATCAACACCACAAAGTCTAGCTGGAGACCAGTCCCTTGTGGTACACCTCAGGGGTTTGGACTGAGTCCAGTACTATTTGATATCTTTACCAGTTACCTGGACAGTAACACTGAGTTTACAGATGACAGAAAACTAGGAGGAGTGACTGATACACCAGATGGTTGTACCATTATTTATGGGGACCTCTGTAGGCTGCACAAGCTCGTAAAGTTCAGCAAAGGTAAAGCCCAAATCCTGCACTTGGTGAGAAATAATCCAAGGCACCAGTACACACCAGAGGCCAACCAGCTGGAAAGAAGCTCTGCCAAGAAGGACCTAGGGCTCCTGCTGAATGAAAGGTTGAGTAGCAACATGTCCATGTAGCAAAGGTGTCCAAAGGTAACCTGGACTACTCTGGGAAGAGAACTGATAGTAGGTGAAGGGCGGGGTACCTTCTCTGCCTCCTCAGCAGCGGTGAGGCCACACCTGGAGTGCTGGGTCCAGTGTTGAGCTTCTCAGTACAAGGCTGACAGTGGAGCAATTTCAGCAGAGGGGCACAAAAATGATTAAAGGGTAGGAGAATTTGTCATTTGGGGAGATGCTGGGACTGCTCAATCAACAGAAGAGAAGTCTCGGGGGAATTTGATCTATGTGGATAAATACTTGCTGTGATAGAATGAAAAAGAGAGATCCAAGCTCTTGGCAGTGGTGCCCATTGACAGGGCTAAAAACACAAATTGAAGCACAGGAAATTCCACTTAAACATAAGAAAAAAAGTTCTACTGTGAGGATGAGTGGAAAGCGGAATAGGTAGCCCATATAAATGTGGAGACTCCATCCTTATATGCAAAACATGTTAAGAAACAGTCCCAAGCAACCTGCCCTGGCTGACCCTTCTCTGAGCAGGGCATTGAACTAAATTATCTCCTTCCTGCCTAAGCTGTGATTATTCCACTTACCTGCATGGGAATCACTGCACAAAAATCAGCAATCCATATTGTGTTTTGGGAAATATGACATGAAGTGTCTAGCACAGAATGAGGGAAGGCACATTCTCACTGAAAACTAGTCACAAAATGCCCAGAAGTTCTAGGACAGAGTGACTATAAAGCTGAGAGCACCAAATGGTCCTGGAGCAGGGGCAGACTGGATGGCAATAGTCTGCTCAGCATGTCTTTTGTGGATTAAAATTAAAAAAGCTATTTAAAAAATAATATGAATATTACAATATTAATTTATCCTGTGAAAAGTCCTAAATTCATTGTCAAAAAATAAAAAGGAGGTTTATTGAGGTGGTTTGTGATGACATTTTTTGAGGAATAACCTCTTAACCCACAGAGAAACAGAACGTGCAGATGGACTAATGCTTAAATATGCTATGCAGCACTGTAAGCCATTGCCTGTCATCACAGTGCTTGTTGTGTTCAGGCTGATTATTCCCCTGGAATGAAAAAATCAATTCTAACTTGCAAACTATTTTTTGTGTAGACCCAGAGCGTTGCAGATTTTGACGTCTATTTTATATTCAGTCACTCCCAGAGGAGCAATCAGAGGCCAAAAGGTAATTGGTAACAGTCACCAGTGAATCAATTGGACAAAACTTTCCTCAAATCCAGAAGGTGATTTCATTCTGTTAATTAGCCTGCTTTTTTTTTTTTTTTTTTCCCAAAAGTGCTGATATAGCGAAAAGCTCTGGGAAAAGAGGGGAGAAGTGAAGATATTTGTATCATCACTCTCAATAAGCTATTCAAGGGAGCGAGAGAGAAAGACCTTAAGGTCTTATCTAAGAGTTTTACAATGCAGGATGCTCTGTGTGTACACACACACCCCCCCTGTGTGAGAAGATGTAGCTTTAGAGGCATCTCTAATCTAATCAAGTTTACTTGTTCTTCAAACCTGGAGAAAAGCACACTTTGGGTTGTCCTTCTCCATTGGAGTCAGGCAGCCTGGCATTAATTCGCACGGGTAGAACACAGAATTTGTCTATAATTAAAGAAGCCTGCCAAAGGAGCAGAGCCATAGTCAACAGGACCTTCAACTGACTGAGCCCATGCAACTCTAAAATATGAGATTTTTGAAACAGCTGTTTGAGTTTTTTGTAAATCTGGTTCCATATTTGTCATAATTTTATTCCCTTTAATCAACCCGGGCCTCCCTTTTTGTGTAATAAAGCATCATCTCTTAAAAAGAGCAAACAAGCAAATGGGAAGTAAATCCTGAGTAACAGTACTACAGAAAACCCTACAGGAAAATTAATGGAATTCAGAAATGGATTTGGATGTGGTACCATATACAAAAACAGGTATAAAGCAGGGAGGGGAAAGAAAAAGCCAACGATTCTTGGTTGGTAGGTAGATCGCTACCTGAGGTAGTGTGTCTGCAAAGAACTTGCAATAATCATGAGCATAAAAAAGTTAACAAAATGCAGGAATTATCTATGAGGTTCTTATATTTTAAAAGATTTTCCTTGTTTTAGTGATATTTTTCCTTTTGTGATTACGATTCAACAACCAAGAAATGAAACTTCAACATGATTCCGAACCTAAATTACAATACTGTCAAATATCACATACTAGCTTATACCTCAGAAGAAATCAACATGTATGATATAAAATAATTTTGTCATTGTTTCTCAAGTCTGGAAGTTTCTCAAGTCACAAGTGTCCTACTTGTGAATGTCAGGAAGAAAGAAAATGTTACTCTACTCCTGTTATATCAGTCACACCTTTCAGTTCTACAAACTCTTTTTGCACATAAGTGATGCAAGAATTAAGTACCTTCATCAACTTAAAAAGGTTCCTTTAAGGGTGTTTGAACTTGAAGGAAATGTTATCTTTTCAAACCAATATAAATTTATGAAAAATTCCATTACAGTGGCATAAGACCTATGTGTTTCAATAGACAAATTTTAAACCCTGGTCAAATTAAAAAGTTTGTGCTTTTTGAAAATACAACCAAAGAATGATCTAAATAAAGCAAAAACTCTCTCATATCCTATGTTACTGATGCATTATCTCTTTTTGTCCCCTGGCATATTAATTAAAAAACTCGTGCCTCAATTATCAAGACTTTCAAGAGAGTGTTTGGGAAAAAAATAGGTACTGTTTCTGCTGTAGATTTTTCTGTATGAAGTACCATGTTTCCAACTTGCTTTTCTAGAACTACATATTCAACTCTTTTTAAACAGGGAAAAAAATAAATTAGTAATGCCTTGATGTAATTAGTAATTTCTTAAGGTGTAAGAAATACTGCCAGTGTTCAAACACTATTAAGTAGTGGACATCTGAAGAAGTAAAGTGGTTGTTGTCAAAAGTACTTCCAAACAGAGTCACACTGGAAAAAACCCAACATTTGATAGAAAGAAAATCTGGAAGGTTAAGAAAAAAATTCCTTTGCATTTTAAGTCCTCTGCTATACCTGATCTAAAAAGTCAATGGTTTTTCAAAGGCATTCATCTTTAAACATTCACAGTATCTTTGAATGTCCTCAGCAGCCTCAGAAAAGAGGGATTCAATTTTCAAAGATAATTGTGTCAGATAACTGTCTCATCCCTTTTCAGAAACAATCTGATAAATACCTAATTACCAGCCAAGTGATTTCAAAGCCACACAGCTGGGCCTGAGAAAAGGCTACAGGGAATGACAAGGTCCCTGAAAGCCATCGAGAGCAAGAGGCATTTGGTTTGTGAATTACTTCATTTATTCAGCTGATAAAGTGCATAGGAAGTCCCCCAGAGAAAACAAAATATTCATAAAATGTTGAAATAATAATTAGAACAAATATTTAACCAGAGAAGCAAAATATTTTTAAATAAAGCAGGATTGTGTACTACAGAATAATTATATTCCAAAATCCACACTAGTAATTATTCAAGTCCTTAAAATCACTCATTTGTCCAGAAAACATCTTACACTACTCAGCCTAACCTTGTCTCGTGTTGATACATAATGCTGTATAAAAAGAAATTAGCTTTACAATAATTTATATTGCAATTGTGTTGCAAACTTAAAAAAGCATTCTGATCTTAAACAATTATAGTCTTAACTGTAACTAGAAAAAAATTATAAATTTTCACCAATGTTTAAGAATTATCTCACCCTTCTTGAAAAAACTGGTAATCCAACAATCCTTTATAAAAATATAGTTTCTGACCACTGCTGATTCAAATCTTCATCAATTAAAAAAACCACAGGTATATGTAACATCTCAGATTTCAGTGAATCTTTTAAAATTCTGTATTTAAAAAGTATCCTGTAAAAAAAATCCTGTAATCTTGCTGAATTCCTTGAGCTTGGAGAAGTGTTGGCCCCTACTACATATCCTAAATATTAATGGATTGGAGGGCATGAAATATCAAAGTAATGATGCAGAATTCAGAATCACAGAGAAGAAGGAAAAGATTACAGATAATTCTTCCACAACATTAATTGATAAAGTTATATATATTCCTCAGGTTTTATGTGTTTGCTTTGTGAAAATTGCAACAGATATGCAGTGGTAATCTCAAAATTACACATTTTTGACCTTACTCTTCTCTCAGATTGGGGCAAATTGACTGGAATTATGCAAATGCAATAAAATAAGGATGGATCTATGGAATTCGGTAAATCTCACTCATGTAACTTAGAAATAAGGATGCAAAAAACATTGCACATACATACCAAAGAGGTGTGTCAATGGTTATTGAGCAATGTGGGGGGTCAGGCTTCCCAGGGAAGTGGTGGAGTCACCGTTCCTGGAGGTATTTAAGACTTGTAGGTGTAGCACATGGTACATTGGCAGTGCTGGGTTAACAGTAGGACTTGATGGACTTAGGGGGTCTTTTCCAACCTAAAAAATTCTACAATTCTATGACAAAGATTTAAAGCAAGCTGATTGCCTTTACTCTGCCATCTAGCAGTAGTGATCACACAGTCAAGAACAGAGGGACAGTTTTAAAACCAGTTCCTTTCAGATTCTCAGCTAGTAAATTACAGCATTTCTGTATGTGTCATTATTCACCTTGCACATAAACATGAATTAAAGCTGTCTGAGAAGAGCTGACTCTCCACCAGCATTTAAGTTCCAGCAGTCAGGTGTGCATATTTAGTGGGGCATGAAGCAAAAGGTCCTGGGGCTTAGCCTGTCTGAAAATTAAGACTTGACCTCAGATCACAGCTTTGGCATAACCAGTGTTGTGAAACTGTTTAAATATGGAAGTAAAATTCCCAGATAAATTCTTCCTCCAGCTACAGCTGAGCAAAGAGGGACCTGAGTGCTAGTCACACACTGCACAGAAAAGCCTGGACTCCAGGGCATGGTGAAAGCCTTGTGTTCTACTCTTCAAACTTCTTAGGCTTCTATATATCACTGGATCATTTATCTATCAAAAATTTAAAACTCTGAAATTAAATAAAAAAGGGAATTCTAGACAAAGTCTCAGTGCACAAAATCAAGATGCTTTCCACTGCAAAGCTATGAAACAACAAGCATTTTGGAACTATGAGGTGCAGCTTCTGCAACAAAAGGCCTGCCAGAATTCTTTTCCTCTCGAGATTCAACTTTGAGAGAAAAAATA
Organism: Calyptomena viridis; assembly: GCA_013390005.1. Taxonomy (NCBI): domain Eukaryota; kingdom Metazoa; phylum Chordata; class Aves; order Passeriformes; family Eurylaimidae; genus Calyptomena; species Calyptomena viridis. The sequence continues at coordinate 16,137 of WEIV01030261.1, forward strand.
GCTTGGGTTTTGCCCTTAATAAGAACAAGAGCAATTAGAAAGGATTTGCAGATCCTGCCTCACCAACAATCCTTCTCAGAGACAACAATTTACATCAGGATGCAAAGAATATTCAGCTCTGCCCTAGAGTGCATTTTAGGGTCACCAGTAAAGGTGAAGCTTAAACAATACAAGGACTTTCAACCTTGTCTGCTTCTTGGTTAAATAGAGTTGTGTGAAATGCTAACTCCTTGGGGGAAAAGAAGATGCCAGCTTCCATGAAGCTACTGGAAGAGTGGCAGAATCTCTTTGAAACTGAGACTGATCTGATAAGGTCGTTATAGTTGTTAAAAGCAACTCTTTCCTCTGCTTCCTTGGAGGGGACTGTGGCATTTAATGGCAGTTCAGGGCAGCAGGCAGCCAAGCTGTCACTGCAGGGTGATGCTGGGGACTGGCTGGCCTCTGGAAAGCCCCATCCTGTCCATAGACCAACAAACATGAGCTTCTCCCTCTGCAAAGAGTACTAATGCCTCCTAACCTTCCTGGAACCAAAGCTAGTAGCTTTTTGCTGTACCTCATATTTAAAGCAGATTTGTCCATCTCACCGATTCTATTCCCACTCGCTTTTAAACCAGTAGTCCAGTGTGAGGAGAAACACAAAGATTTAAAGTAATTGCATATCTACAGCTCCTGAGACTTTAAATCTTTGAGTCAAAGTCAAAAATCCTCATGTCATCACTCCCAGTCCCAAGAGGAAGGTCTCCCAAGGGAGGATTCAATCCTTACTTCTTCTGTCAGGCTAATGGGCCCATGCAGAACTCCACAGTCCCTCCAGGACAGAGAGAGGCCAGAACAGTGCAGTGGGGGACCTTAAAATACGTGTGATGGAATGAAAATGGAGATTTTGGATTATTTCAGAGAGAAAGGTTAGTGGATGTAGCACGTGAATCTTTCAGATCCTTCTGGTCTTGCTATTTTTGTTTAGAGTCCCAGGGAAAGAAGAGCCAACAGGGGTAGAGGGATCACAGGCTGCATGCAAGAAAGCACTATTCTGTGAACCCTAATAATCCCTCAAGCATGCTTTATGAAAGGGACTTATTTAGTGCATGTGCTGTCAACAACCTATGAAAGATTAAGGTATCACCAGGAAACTCCTCCCAGGAATGAGTTCCCTGTTCCTAGAAGGAGGAAGAAAGAGTGAAACTGAGGCAAGACCTGAAATCTCATTTTTAATACTTCTGTGGAATTAAAGTCTCAGAAAAAAATATATTTTAAAACTGTACTGAGTTTTACAATCAAGTGCTGGATATGTAAAAGAAGGTTCTCTCAATCTAAACAATAATTTGAAAATGCAGATCACTCCTAAAATGATCTTCCCCCCCCTCTACTTTCTTCCTTGGCTTCTCTTTTTAAGGTTATCCCTTGCAGAATATTTTTAATCATCTTATAAGTTCTGGAGCATAATTTGGGGTCTGAAGCTATCTGTTATAGAGCCAACAGTAGCAGAAAACTCAAATCAATAGATGGAATATCCTGACCCTGGAAAACTTCCCTTGTGATGATGCTCCCAGATCATTCTGTCTATTTGTTAGAGACACAGAAGCTCTTAGTGTCCATTAGGATATGAAGTACAGTAAACAGTGTGCTTTTAAAGTTTTGTTTCTAAGTACTACCGTGGAAAAGTAAATAAAAAGGATAAACCTCCTAAAAATGTCCTGACCAGGAAAGCACAATATATATGGAAGAGATAATAAAGGACTTATGTCTCAGAAATGCTATCCAAACTTATAAATTTTAAGCAAAATTTAAAATAACATTTACACACAAGAGCAATCACATGTGTCTCAATAACAAATTTTGCAGTTTCAGCTACCCAGATGCACAATAAGCCAAAGCCCAGCAATAGTTTTCATTTATACTTTCTCCCATCAATGCAATGCACTTTCCTAAGAGAATATACATAGGTCAAACAAAAAAAAAATGTTGTTTTATCAGAATGATATACTACAGGTTCAGATTAACTGGCTGGTATTTTGACAGATCTCCAGTTCCAATGGATCATCACACATTTTACATGTGTCATATGCACAATCAGATGCTCACACATGTATCACACTCCCCGTAAATACAAGGGACACCAGCTATAAACATATTTTAAAAGTTATGGATGTGCCCGACATAACTGGTGTGACCTTCCCTAATAGAGGAACTGTTGTATAATCAGTCTCATGTGGGCAAGAAAATGCAACATCTTGAATCACTGATTTGGTTGCATCAGCAGGAATTCAAAACATGGACCAAATAACTAAACTATACTAGCTCCTAAACCTTCAGAGACTAAAAGAGTTTAAGCTCAAGTATTCCCGAGCTAGAGAGAAACAAACAATTGGAAATTTATAGAGGTGGACTACTGATTTGCTACCAGTAAGCCATATTGACGAAATCAACCTTTAATGAGTGAATAACAACTTCAGGGCAGAAAAACAAACAGCTGAATACACATGAATTGTGTATTCATAAGACAATAATCAGCTGTATTTCTGCATATTTTATTTAAATAGTTCTTGTAATCTGGAACTACTAGATGAGTGACTACCACACATGCATTGTGAGAGTATAATTTTAAAAAGGCTAAGAGTGATTCAAGAGAAGCATTTCTGCCTTTGGCTTTATAAAATTCTTTGTTTTCTTTCATTGATGCAGCTGTCTCTTTGAAAATACCGAAAATAAAGTGTCATTCATTTTCTAACAAGCCCTATACTATTAGAAAAAAGATACCAGTGAAGCAAGAAGACGATATAATATACTTTTTCTCTGAAATGGAAATTAAAATGAAGACCATTAATTACATGTTGGAGAAAATCATGCATGTGCTCATTTGTGCTACTGGTACTTTTGGAAGGCAATATTGTTTTCCTAGGACTCAAAAAAATGCAACTTGAACTTAACACACTGAAAGACAGACACCGTAAGAAATTACTCAAGATATTTTTACCTCATTCTCGCTTGTTTAAAGCAAAAAGAAAAAAAAGAGAAACAATTTTGTTCTAATATTTCTATGGGCCCAGCTCTTCAACAACCACCCATCCCCTCCTTTTCTTTCAGATAAGTCCGTGCAGATGGGTTCTTTGCAGCAAACTCATGATACAACCAGTGGGAAGAAAGCAGTAGATTAGACATTCATACATGCAATGTAAATTTCCTCATATTTTAAGCATATGATTTATCATATAGTCAGATGAACTAATCAGTATTGATGAAGAGGTTCATAACATGCCTCAAAATCACATTCCTGGCACACATTAAACTGATTCAGAGGTACCCTTCTCCAGTTTTTTTCCTATTAGCAGGAGGGAAATAAATTTATTTTAAATTCTTGCTCTCATCTGCGTCAACACATATCACAACCCACTTTCCATTCATTTCCTGACAAATGGGTACTTAATTTGTTTGCAGCCTACCTTGGAGATCACCAGTATGTACCAGCAGACAAAAAGAAAATTTGTTGAGTGTCACAAAAAGCCCTTTCTATAGAGTACAAAGTATTCTTAAACTTTTAAACAGAAAAAAAAAGTAACAGTTAATAATATTTTCCCAGAAAAATGAGTATGCAATAGCATGCTTATACGTGCTTATAATGCAAGACTGTGTCTTGCACAGCAAGCACCAAAATTGAAACTTCTAACAATATATGATCATAATTAATTAATACCAGTAAAGCTCCCTTTAACCACAAAGCAATTCAAGAATTTTGGTATCTGAAACAAAATATTTTAATTATCCCTTTGTACTCTTGCTGTTTATGTCACCTTGTGTGCACACTTTTACTAACGTTCTTTTCATGGATATCAGCATCATAACACTTGGTCAAACTTTGCTGACTGAACTTTTGCTAATGCCATTACCATGGGATGATCTGTTCATAAGCAGGAAGTCTGCAGCTATCCTGGTCTTTGCACAATTTGTTTAGAAAGAGTTCCCTTCCCAGTACATATGTAACAACTTCAATAAAACTGTTTTTCCTTCTTGACTGAGGCAATACAACAATGAAAAACCATTTCTATGTTCCTTGGGATTTCTCCTAACCCCACAAATACTCAGCCTATTCAGAGTACTTGAATAGCTCAAGAGCCATGAACTGAAATGCCAGCAGATGACAAATCAAAATTTCATTTTCATAAAATGAACATTGCCTCTCCTGGCACTTAAAGTTCCTGTCAAAATTACCTTTGACGAAATAAGAAAGTTAAAATGAAGCCAGGGAGAAAGAGCATGCTAAAATACACTGTTATGCTCGTCAGTGGACCAACAAAGATACACATTGGGACACACTCTAATGTAAGTTTTGGAAGACAGCACTTTATCAGTACACTTGGAAAAATTTTACCCTTATGAATGCCTACATAAAATAGCGCTCTGCTTCGCTCCCCCAATAAAATCAGCTTAAAAATATTCTCACAGATAAAACTTAATCAAATACAAAATAATTTATAACTGACTAGTTGCTGACATTCTTCAAAGAAATAGATGCTACTCTACCACTGCAGGCAAAGAAAACTCAGTCAAATAAAAATGCATTCCATGAATAGAAATTACAATAGGTCAGACTACAGTAAAAAATAAGAATATTTAAAGCTCCTGAAAAGCAATCTTAAAACCAACTGTCTTTGGTAAGCAAAAAAAAAAAAAACCCTGTTACCAAATGGTATTCAGAAAATCAAATTTCCCTGCAAAATTTTTTTCCTGTTTAAATATTCAAACTCTAATCTTCAAAAGTCGGTATTTATGAGACACTCCTCTTTTAGCAATTTACACTAATCTAAAATAGCATTGCTCACATTTACATATAAATTGCGCCAACTACATCATCACATTCTTTAAGCAGCTTATTTGCTGTGTACCTGGCAAAACACCTGTTTTAGTTTTCCATAAAATAGAATATATCATATAGAAAAACATACATCTTCTCTGAACATTGAAACTGAATAAACTGAACTTCATGCTCAGTGAGATACAGCAAATTCAGAATACAGTATTAGAAGAAAGGAAGTCAGAAAACAGAGCAGGAATGATACAAGATAGTTTTACTGCTCTTCCATTTAGTTCAACCTGACAATCTAATTGTGAGCCTAAACCACTAAATTCCACATATGAAAATCAATCGGATGTTAGGCAAACATTCAGGTAATTTATTTTAACTGATCACTCTCTCTATTCAAACATAAATCAAACCCAGTGTTATAAGTAATAGAAGATACAAGAACAACTTCTGGTAGCAGATCTGTCTTCGAGACATGAAACCTGCAGTAAATGCACCCTTTATTAAAAATATCTTTTCACTGTCAATGGCTTTTGAGGGTTTATTTTGTGATTCTGATACAGGTTTAATAAAATTATTTACTAAACAGAGTACACAAGCAGCTGTATTGATAAATCACAGATTTATCTCCACTTCTGACCTTTCTTCTTCTACCTAATCTCCTAGCTCAGCTGTGTCACTGATAGCCCACCTAGCTGGCATGCTATCAGCTTAACATGACCAAAACTGACCTCTTTGTCTTCCCACCCAAGCACTGCACCACCACCATCCCCCCGTCACTCAAGCCTGTAATAAAAATGTCATTTTTGTTTCACCTTTCCCTAGACTTCCTAATCCAGATCATAAATAAATCTTTGTACTGCTTCTTCTACACATTAGAGATAATTTTCTTCTTTTTGCCTGCACAGCTAAATGCTCACTTAAGCTCTTGGTTCTCATTCTGATTCATTTATTCTCAAGCTCCATTACATCGTATCAACCATTCCCTTTCAGCCCATTCTAAATGCAGTTTTTAGTTTTATCTCCATTTATGTTTCATCACAGTGGATAAAAATTCCAAAAGCATAAAATAGTCTAAAACCCAAAGATCCCTGAATCCATTTAGGATTTTAAATGGATATGGGTCATTTTTGTAAGCACTCATGCAGCTCAAGATGCAGATTATTATTAGACACATTGAACATCTACAAACGCTTCTTCTCCTGACAATGGCATATAAGCCCCTAAGTATCTTGGAAATTGGACAATTTTACACATTCATCCACTCTTGTAATCCTTCTACCACCTTCTCATGTTTCATGCATCAATTTTTTTGTATAATTTCTTAATTTTGCCCTTTTCTGCCTCATCTTCTGTCTCAGCACTTTCAATTATACTTCTTCTGCTACCATCTATTTTATATATAGCTTTGACACTTTGTCCCACACATGTGTAAAATTCCATTTCACTTCATGCCTTTGGCATAAAACATCCTCTGCATACTTCCTCCTTAATGGTACACCTAGTTCTAAGTAGCAATTCACTAGTGCCACCTGTTTAAGGTATTTAATGCTATAATAGCAACAAAACAAGGAACTATTAATATAAAGCATGTATATTAATATAAACAGCATATATCTGACGGCATATTGTCAATCTGATTACAATGATTTTACATTCTAATCCATGTCATTTTTGTGTTTTACTGTGAGACTGAGTCATCGCTGACAACAATAAATCATTTATCTATACATATATTAAGCCCATAACTTCTAATCATTCAGAGACTATGTAGAAAATTATCAGACATTTAACACTACAATTTTAAAGCCAACCATACATAATTATAAGTAAACACTATTTCATTCTTTCCCAACAGTTTCTGTCTAAAACCGCTCTCTCTCATATATCACAATATAATTTTGCTGAATTAACTAGTAGAAATCTAAGTTTTTGAGAGTAAATGAACTAAAAAGTGTGAAAGTAGAGAAGAGTATTTTTACATTTTTAGCCAGAGCCAATGCATGTGAATCCTACAGTGTGCCCTGAGGCAGAAGGAGATTAAAAACAGTGGTTCACAACTGACTGAGAACAAAGAGAACTACCTGCTGATGCTGCAGCAGCCTCTTCTGACTTCATGTGCTTAATGTCACAGAGGGATGTTGATAGACTGGGAAAAACACCTGGCCCTGTGTTGTGCTGAAATGGCAAGTGGTGACAGGACAAGCAGGCAGTGGGCCATGGCCCTCAGCCAACATTCATCCACTTCCTACGGGGGCAGTGCAAGGACAAGAGCATTGTCTCCCTAGGAACGATGTGCTTTAGAGGCTTTGTTAAATAGCAAGTTTGGTCCAAATTATCAAAAGCCACCTATTACATCAAAAAGACAACAGTGGTTTCCCCTTTTGGGGGTTGTCCTGTTCCCCCTGCCCCTAACTAGAACCGTTACTAGGTTTTGTCTTCAACGTGTTGAAGTTTCTGTCCCTCCCTCAGTTCTGGTGATGTTATAATTCCTGTGGGCACCTGTCAGCCAGCTAGCCACTTGCTTTTTATTGGAGAAGTTTTTCACTCAGTCTATGGTTCAGCTTTATAAATACTATGGGGAGCATGAAGGACATAAAAAGAGCAGGCAGCCATGACTATGGAAGAAGGGAGGAATTGCCTCTGCTGGTACTTGTGCCAAACTAAATGACTGTATGGCTATGGCTTTAGAACATGACCAAATCCCAACTGTAACATGTCAGATACTCTTAAGAACAAACCTCTACTTTCTAGATGGATCTTTAAGGTATATATATGCAAATAAGCACAGCACAACAAAACAAAACCCCAGGGAGAAGGTATTTAACAGCCTTCACAAGTAAGCTTTATACATAATTACTTAAGAAAAATTGCAGAGTTCTTTTCTAACCGCAATTGAAAATACATATGCTCTTTTATTTATATAATTATTTCATAGGTATAAAATAAAGGAATATTTAATTATTATAAGCAAAATATCAGACCTGCTTATTTAGTAAACCCTGTTGCCTTTTTATTGTTGCTATTAGAATGCTTTTGATAAACGCTAAATGTGACATCAAAAACTATCACATGTATTTTATAAAAAGAACCTTACCTTAAGGACTATATAAACACATTCTATAAAATACTTGGAATTTTTTCCTTGAAAGAGGTACTAAAACTTCCCCCTTTAATTCATTAGCTTTCATTCACCTTTGATTGCTGCTATAAAATGCTATTCCTTTTTTACGATACCATGATCAGGTTTTTTGGATTACCATAAAGAAAGAGAACATCAATCATTTGTATTATTCTATCATGATCAGTGCTCAGACAGGAATGCTCAAGTAATTTTATGAAATCATGCATTACCTACAGTCTGCAGTTAAAGAAAAACAAACCACTGAATCAAAAACTCTAGTTATCACAGAAATATGAATTGCCCTTTTCAGTATGTATTATTAAGCATCCATACAAAAAACGTTTTAGTACTGAAGCCAAGAATTATTCACATGAGATATGTCTAGGGATGAAGCACTAAGACATTTCTGGCACAAGTGTTAATTCTGCACATTTCAATGGTGGAATAAAATGGCCAACACCAGTATTAATCATCTGATATTATCTTTTGTATAACAGCACATATTCCTCTCCCTTTAGTTGTTGCTAGCTGAAATGGCATTTGAGCTAAGTAGAGACCTAAGGATTAAGGCCATGATAATATACAATCAGAACTGCTTTTCCAGGTGTTCTGCTGAGTATATCTTGGCCACAACTCTCAAGGCTCCTCTTCTGCTAAAAGCTGTAATCAAGGAACCATCAGTCTCTTGATCAGTGAAAGGTACTAGAATTACTCCCATTCTAAGAAGCATATCCTAGTTTCTCATGAAAGAGCATTTCTGACCAACAGATCAAGAATTAATGCGACCAAGAATGTGTTTTTCTTACATTTCATGGCAGAAGGAGTAACTGTGAGAACAAGACACTTTTCCACATGGGAATATCGATACTGACAACTCATTCATAAAGATGGGTCCTCATGCTAGAAGTTTGGAGAAGCTTCCTTCACATGTATGTAGTCCCCAAAAGTGCTGCTAGACAACCCATACATGACTTTGTTACTTTGTCCTGTATCATAACAAAAAGCACTAGAATACAGCCAGTAACAATGCCAGCTTATTTCCACTGGGTCCTAAACTTTGGCTACAAGTCTGTGGGAGTAATAGTATGGCTTTTGCTGCACATTCCTTGGATGTGCATTTCCATTAAAATTAATTATCTTCTAGCTATCAAAATTAAAATGGAAACACGCAAGTATGCCTCCACATTCAAAACATGTTGTATAAAAGACATAAAGGGTTAAAATCAGGGAAAGGGAATGTTTTAGGCAGTATCTCTATACAAGTAAAACTAATATAATTAAATGCATTTATCCTCTTGTCCACAAAGAGATACTGTACTAAGAAATTTATGAAAATGCAAGAAACTCCCGAGTAGAGAAAAATGGCCAATTAGTTGCTTGCATATTTAAAAGAAGTTGAGGGAGGAAACAACTTAACTTCAACCCCTGGAGACCTACAAAGAATCTCTACATCTAAAAAACCACAATCGATTTGAGATAAGGACTGGGAAAGAGCCAGTCACATTAGAAGTGGAGAAATATAATCCAAAGTCATACTACAGAACACTAACTCTATAAAGCATTTTCTTAAAGCCATGGCTATGTTCAGTTTCTGTGATACCTAGTCTGGTGTCACATGAATATTTTCTACAGCAGGAGTCTTCCCAAAGTTCCCATGGGGCACGTACATTGAGCTGCTTCAATCCCTATTTCCTATGCCTTTTGGCTCCGAGTGGTTCACATCCATACTGCTCTGTGCAACCTCTATTTAGGGGTGCCTGGTTGCACTTACACCACATGGAATTCAAAGTAAACTCTGGCTTGGTCCCTCAAGCACAGATTTTCACCCATCAGTATTTTTAGCATATTTGTGTAAAGCATATCTGTAACTGTTCAACAACCACTGGGTTTTGCCTAGGGATGCTTGTGACATATCACACAGGTGCCAGGGATTCATATGGTACCACGCAGTAAAGATGATCTGGGGCACAGGTTCCCAGAACAAATAGAGGGACTGATGCCACTTGAACCATGAAAGCAGTAAGGGTGGTTACGAGTGTACTGAATCCATCTATCAGACCTGTACAGACCTGTAAGACAAACTACAATAACAGTACAATGAGATTGATATGTTGGCCTATCATACACATCCTATTCATTTTCCAAAATCCGTGCCTGAATCAACCTCTAAAATACATTATTCTTGTTCTAGACATTCTAAATTGAAAAGGAAACAAGGTGCTGAGTTTTGTTTTAACATCGGTATTTTGGCAATAAAATAAAGACCTAAATGCAACACTTATCTTCTGAGAAGTTTTCTAAATGCTTTCCACATTTGGGGCAAAATTCAAGTCACAAGATAGGGAGAGACCAACAATTGACTCTAGGAAAAAGTTTTAAAAGTTTCCTGGAAAAAGTAGGCCTGATTTTCAATTATGGTTAGCACTGACATTACTAAATTACTTGTAAACTCTACCAGGAATTATTTTTTTTCTCATCATGTTCATATGCTACTCTGTATTCCCCTAGTGAAATGGTTAACCCTTACTGAGACTGGGCAATTGTCTGGTGGTAAGGGTAACAAAAGAGGACCATGTTACCAAAATACCTTGAGATATTTTATGAGATTCTACAACTAGTCACAAAGTAAACAAAACAGCTTTGTAGATGCAACTTGAGAGCAAGTGTTGGTAGGAATTTCTCTTCTCCATTTGCACATTTATATGCTAACTCTCCATAATTCAGAGGGGGGAAATAAATTAATATCATAAACATAAGTAACTGGAAATTATTACTTAATTTTTTTGTAATGCCACCTATTGGACATATGTAGTGAAAGTTTCAAGGCACACCATCTATATCATTGGTCCCTATATTTGTCATTTACTTGTCCAGAGTTGGTAGACTGACTGCATGTAGGAATGAGATTGCCAGGTAGTTAAGAGCTGAGAGAGTTAAGGGCCAAAGGTCCATGCATGCTTCTGCAACCGTGCCACACTTTGGGGCTGGTAGAGTTGTTCCTACCTGAGGATGTGGCCCACAGTGTTGCATTTCCCCTTCAGGGAAGCACTATCCACTCCGCTCTGCTGGGCTTTGTGCTGGTATATGCATCACTGTGCTTAGTACAGAAGGAAAATAAGACCAAAAACTAGTTAGAGAGATCTGGACTTTTCCATTCCCACAGAAAGACTTGGCTCATCTGCCACTGTTGGACACATCTTTCCCACGTTTTTCTTGAAGGAATTTAATACAGATGGACTGATTGTCTCCCTTCCTCTGGCCTTCCTCAGTTTATTATGTGGACAAGGCATGTTTTGGCAAAAAGGGTAGAACCTTGCTAGTATAGTACTAATATATAATAAATAAGAAATAAGCAAACCTTCTCCCCTGACTACTGAATTCTGAAAAATTGTCTCAGGATTAAGCCAAGATCTTCATTTTAATATCCATGAAATAGAACAAAGTACTAAGAATGTGAACTTTGAAGTTAGTCCTGCCTTGAACAGGAGGTTGAACTGGCTGCCAAGTACTGAAGTTTGAAATTACTTCATCTTATATGCATATGTTCCAACTACAAAGACATGGGAAAACAGTCTCCCTGTTCCTCATGGTCACAGCTCATTAATCCCAATTCTCTGCTTGTCACCTGACCAAAGATACTTGGCAGCTTTTAGTTTTCAAGTTTTACTGTCTGAGAAACCAAAGACAATATGCATATCTTTACTGTGTTTGAAGTAAAGAAGATTATCCTTCTCAACAGGCATTCTATGCTGTAGCATTAATACGTGTAATACTGCTGGAACCTTTTACATAATTTTATATTGCTTTACCTGATCCTTCCTGAGGTTTTGGTACTGTACATGCAACTGTTGCATGAGCTTGGTAGATTTCTAAATATCGTATAAATTTCAACATTTCAATAGGGACAGTTGGAATTTGAAATAACTGACCGTTAAGTTGAAGGTATGCAGCTCACTGACCTAAGAAACGTTTAAAATTATTTTTGGAAATTTAGTAATCTTATTTTGGTCTTCTTATTTTGATGTGGCTTAAATATGCAGTAAGAAATTACTATTCTAGAGCTAGGATTATATCTTCTGTACATATATATGTGGAGTTGTTGCTACTTAGATCACGAAAAAATAGCTGGGGAGTATAAAGACTGTTTCATATTTGTTCCTGAAAGAAAAAGAATACTAATGAGTTGAAAAATAGATGTCTTAAATGGAGATGAGAGACAGCCTTCACAAAAAGTCTGAGATTCTGGAAAGCAGTAATCAGAGTCACTGTAGTCTCATCACTTGTCATGTCTCTAAAAATAACTACCACAGAAATTATTTTTACTGTAATACCAGTAGATCTTGCTTTCTAGTACTGCAATCTTGCTAGATGGTCAATAGGTTACACACACCTAGGAATATCTTTGCATCCATTTAGAATAAGTGTATATAGAGCTCATTTATCATGCTTTGGTAAAAGGCAGGTCTTCCAGCCTGCTCTTATTTCTCTTTTTAATCTTGTTAACAAGAAAACAATCAAAACACCACCAGCACAAAAAGACTGCAACCCTCAAACTGTGTGGACTGGATACAAATATATACAGGATTTGCCAAATTTCCCTCTTTATCAGTGTGCATTTCTGCAGTTATCTATGCTTTCGTTTGCATCTCTCTGTTCCCAATAGTAACTTCAGCACTGAAGAGTTTTCTATTAAGGCAAGCAGTACTGATTGATTGCTGCCCAGCTTCCTCCACTGCTCCCTGTGCCAAGCAGCTCACAATGGGCTCATTGCTTCCTTCCATCACCTTAGCCTGAATGCCTGAAGCAATATATCTGTATCTAAGCTTCAGATCAGATTTTCAAGGAGCAAAGGACCTAATTAAATCAGTTGCAAAGGAGTTTAATCAATAGCAAGCTATAAACTCACATCTTTGTTTTATCTATAAGTATATAAATTATAAAAGAAAAGTTGAATGCAGGAAAAGAGATTGAGAGAAGCACTATCCAATCTACACTATCCAATCCTTCCATTAAATTAAGTCTCAAACTATTAAAAAAAATACCTTGAATTTCAATCAGGAAATGCAATATTCATTGTATGCTTTAATTGAGCCAGGTGAAAAACTGTAGTTTTTTCCCTATTCACAGCTTTCCTCTTCAGTTTGCAATTTCTGCTTTTTTATAAATCTTTCCTTCATCTATTCAAGGTACAAAATTCTTTTCAATCTCCAATATATCCTAGACATTAGTTTTAACCACATATTGCAATCTCTGCCTTTGCCCATTCAGTTTGCAATGCAACATAATAGATACACATTCTTCTCAAGTACATCTTCATTATTCACAGTTTTCTTTTAAAATACTGTGTGTGCTGTGTTATCTCCACAGCACATGGGCTTTTCTGTGCTTTAAAAGGGGCTTTGGCCATACAAACAACATGGATAAACGGAAATACCACATTTGTTTCCTCTTCACATGAAAATTGTCAGGTTTGCTCCTCTTTTCACACTGTTCTTGCCTTTATGAGCCATAAGCTCCATTAGTATATTTATGACATTGTTTTTGTAGGCTTCTGTTCTAGGCTACACAAGGCTGAAGTGGTGAGGACCCATCACACCACCACCTGTATACAGTGTTCAACACTATTTTGGTCTTCAGCAATTTCTTGGCGAGCATTTTAAAAAGTACAGAATCCACTTTATATAGAATGCATAACATAATACTGAATTTCCTGCCCACTCCAGACTTGCTCACTTTAATTTATTTGCAAAGTACTAGACAAACATTCTTCTCTAACTTGCCTTCTTTAATCTGCATGCTGATACCTTCACATCAAAAGTAAAAAGAGAGGATTCCATATTTCTAAATCATCTCACAGCATTTACCTGAAGAACACAGTATCCTGAATCAGCAGATCGCTTTCCATAGATGTGCATGAAGATTCACTTCTTGTAGCCAGAATTTATGTAAAATCCCACAGAAGCAAATACATCACAATGTAGTTTTGTAGTTTTCACTTTAAACCAAATGGCAAACTGGCATGGAAATGACAGTAAAAAAATATACCTGTATATATACATATATATATATAAAAGAACCTTTTTTTTCTGGTAATAACTGCCTAAACCAAAATTAATCAGACTCCTTTTTCCTTCCTTGCTTTCCTTCAAAACAAGATTTATGCAATCATATGCCATATACTCGGAATCCAAGATCATACTAGATGTTAAATCAGCTTGTAAACTGTAACCAAATTTGAGCACT
>WEIV01030261.1:32939-49355 GCA_013390005.1 Calyptomena viridis
GAGAAAAATGAATCTATGTGGATGAAAATTAAACTTCTGGAGTACCAGTATGAACCTCACAAAGCACTGAACATTTACAAGGCCTGTTGAATTAAAAAAGGATGTACAGATGCTTGGCTGTGCTAGCAATGAGGCTTGTGGGCTCGGGTCATTAGGAAATGGGTAAAATACACTAATTTGAGACAAATGTGAAGCCTTAAAGTAAATCTTAATGCATTTAATACCTTTGATTGGTGTGGTCTGAGGAATGGAACAGAAACACACAAGCTTCCAAATCTTCCAAGTATGACAGATAACAAAAATTACATGAACAGATGAGAGTATGTTTCAGTTTTTATTTAAAAAAAAAGATTCCTGTACAAAGATGGTTTAGTATTTAATTTCCAAATCAAACATCAGAAAATGGACCAGAAATGTAACACTGGTGATACACGTATAATTAATTCCTTGGTCTGCTTTTCACCATTCGGGTAATACCTGACTTTGATGTTTATGCAGAACTTTGTTGGACAGGAAAATGAAAGACAAAAAAAAAAATTATGGTCCATTATCTGTAAGTGTTTTCACACAGTCCAGAACTATCTTCCTATTGGTTTTTGTTTTGTTTTTTTTTTTTTTAAACCTTCCGGAATCAAGTCCAGGAACTTTACTGCCTTCAAGTAACAACTGAAATTTTCTGCCTACTAAAATCTAAGCATATAAATCCTAGTGTAATTGTCCTTCTTTGGTCTACTGATATTATTCATAACACATACACACATTTATTTTACTATTTGAAGCATTGCAAAGTAGGAATTACACCTATTTAAGTGTGTTCTTCCTAACTGTAACTAATACACGCCACAGTGTAATCTAAGAATTTTAGAAGCTACAGCGTGGGAGAGACATCTTCACCTCTGGGTTATGAATTCAAAGGAAGCATATTAAAGCTGTTTGGTTTTCATATTTTTATGTTTTTAATCTTTAATTTATGGAGTTATTACTCTGTATTTACTCATTAAAAACTTCCAATAAAGCTTATTTACAGAAAGGTCTATGCTGTCTGATGCTGAGCACCTTTGCTATTCTGAATCAATTACCAAGTAACTCAACACTGCAAATGGCAGGGGTAAGTGGTAACTCTCCCTTTCTCAGAGTGACTTTTAAGCATCCTTCAACTTTGTCCCACAGAGAAATATTTTAAGAACAGTGAAAGTTCAAGTGTTCTTCTCATTCAATACTGTAATATTCTACTTCAGTGTCTACAAGGGCAAAACAAATGATTAATATCCCTGTGCAAGTTATGGTTGTCTATAGGATGCCAACATTTAGATACCTAGAAGCCAGAGAAAGTAGTTTGTGATGATTTTCCCATTTCTCACGTTTTATGGAACATCTGTCAGATGGTAACAAGTTACACTATTAACCTAGTCTGCATTTGAACTAGTGACCTAGGAGTGAAATATTCTCTCTCATGATCTTTCATTCTCTTTAACAAGGCCCCTGAGTCTTTTGCTTTCCACTGAGTACATTTTTTTTTTTTTTTCCTAGGTCAAAACTATGTATTTTCTTGATTATCCAGTAGGATCATTTCAACTGGTGCATCTCTTTCAGACACCCATAATCAGGGACACAACAATTGCTGGTTATTGACTTAATTACAAAACAGAAAAAGTAAAAGGTGATAAACAATACATCCATTGTACCACATAGCTGAGATACAGGTTGCAAATTATTTAAGACTAAAAGTCTAAATGAAAACAAGAATGTAAAGCATAATGCTACATGTTTATGGATGTAGATATACACACATTCACACCAGATAGACCAAGTTTACCAGCACTGAGACTCAACAAGAAAAAATTTATCCTGAAAGAAAAGCACCAAGCTAAAAGAAACTTATATCAATATATCTGCCAAAATGCCACAGTGAATGAACAACTCACCCTAGAAATATCACACTTGCTTGCTTTCCAAGTCCTGTAATGTTATTAACAAGCTGATACCTCTTAAAGACTCAAACTCCAGCAGGATTTTACTCAACATATCCTGAGGTGATGGATGTTGTAGAACTATAAAAATCACAAGATATACTAGAGTGGGAAAAAAACCCCACAAACCCCTACCATCAAAAGACAGAAAAATGTCAAAGTGACTATATATTTGTACATAGAGATGCAGAAAACTAGAAACAGTATGAAAGAGGAATAGCTAGCAACCACTTAACACTCAATGCAATGAAGAGTGCATGACAGCCAAACATCTAGGAGCAAGAAATAAAAATAAACCATTACTAAAAAAGGATAGAAAGGAAATCAAGTATTTAGTAGCTCCAAACTGCAACTATGCTTTTGTGCCATCCTTCTTAACATAGTGGACAAGCAGGAAAGTGGAAAGGTGAAAAAGGAAAGAAAATTCACAGTAGTTAGCTATATTTAAAAGACTTAGCATAGCTGATTCCATGGATATGCAATATGAATAGGGGTTAGCATTAGAATAGTAACACAACAGTAATTTAGAAATTCTAAAATCTACTTTTCTCAATTTTTTTTTTTTTTACAAAAGCAACTGAAATAGTGGTTTCTGTTACTTTTTATAGTCAGATAAAGAAGTATAAAAAACGCTCACAACCAAAATAACAACTACATATATTAATGTATACTTGCATGACTTAGCAAAGGATCTGACCTGAGGCACACAAACCTGTCACATCTTCCAGTCAACTAGGAAATTAAAATTAAATTTGGACTCTCTTGGAAGTGAAGTTGCTACTTTATGTTTTAACATTTAATTTAAACACAAATTCTAAGTGCTTGGATGTTTCTGGAAGCTAAGGGTTAAATTAATCTCTCCTCTGTTTGAACTATAACCAAAAAGCATTTTATGAGTGCAATAATACACTTCAATAAATGGAGCTCACAATGGATACTCACTTTTCTCTGGGGAATGCAGAAAACTTGTATTCTCTTTCTGCCTCACAACACATTGGCAGTCTATCCTTTAAAGGCACACAGCTGATTGTATATTACTGGATATATTTCACTTATAGAGATGCAGGAAGCAGTTAAGTATAGCCCCTCACTTAAGATATAACTATTGTCATTTCCCCAACTGTTACCTCCTTTAGTTGTGCAGAAACTAACTTAGATTATTTCTTAATTCCATCTGAGTTCTCATTTCACTTATGGGCAAAATCCGTAAGGTAATTGTACAATAGGACCATAAAGTTACATCCCATATATTTAAATTCTCATATTGAAACTACAATAGCAATTCTATTACCATAATAACAGGTATATGAATATAAATAAATGCTTCACTTCATTTGTGTCAGCATTTGCAGAAAATAATATGACAGAGAGCAGGGCTCCAGGGATTCATTTGACATTATTGAACAACCTCTTCTCCTAGGATATGCCTTTAGCTGTCCTGCTACAGACAGATTACACAAAGGAAGACCTACTGTTGGCTTTTGAATGGAAGTCTCAGAGACTGATCTGTGCTACACAAAGAATTCACTAATGGGAATGCAAAGAGTGTCACCTGTATAAAACACGAAACAAGAAAATCCTAACAACTTAGCACCTAGGTAAGTACTTTCCAAAGAATGCTTCTCTGAAACGGCCCTTGTGAAAACCCTTTCTGCACACACCTCAAGGAGCAATGGCTGAGATTTCCCATCTCAAATTCAGATTAAAATTTTACCATTTCATTTCAAAAACAATGAAACACAAGGGAGGTTTTTAGCTTCCAAGGTCATAAAACTTAACAATAATGTAATATACCCTAAAATATAAGAATTTAGCATCAAGTGCTACAATACTGGATACAACTCACAGAGCTTATTTCTGAAAACTTAACAGTGACCTTTATCTGCTAAAACTACCAAACTCATTTTAAACATTTATTTAAGTGCACCACATATTATAGACTGGCTTAAAACTTCATGAAATTTGGGGTACTCTGCTGCAAAAGGATTTCCAGCATTCTATTTGGGGAATATCCTACACCATCATGAAATGCAACGATTCAGGAAAGAGCTTTTTTATCACTTTAAAATGCAGAAGGAAAAGAAGGGGTGTTGGGGGGAATAAAGCATCTCAGTGAACCTCCTTTAAGCTGCACCTGGGCATATTGAGTAGGACCTCATACCATGAGAAAAGTCAAGAAGGCCAGAGTCATTATTCATAGCAGAAGGCTACTAAAGTAAGGATTTAGTAGGTCAAAGATCACTTAAATAATAGCCTTTAGTTTATTCAGCAAAATAAGGGGCAGTCTTATTTCCACTTGGAGACACATACAGCTCTGCATTTCACAAGTTATAAAAACCTGGTTTTTAATTATTATTATTTGCTTTTTAAATTAAATATGCCAACTTACCCGCTTTCTGTATTTTGTGTTTCCTGTGCATCAAAAGGTCAAAACCCCACAAGTTCGAAGTTCTTATAATGTCACATGGGGACAAAAAAAAAAAAATTAAATATCTACAGTATTAACAACTTGGCCTATCCATTTGTTTAAAATGAACAAGGGGAGGAACCATTCCCAAAAACCTGTGGATCACGCAGCATGCCTTGGGCCTTCTAGGTAGAACTACATGACAAAGGTTCCATGCAAAATTTCCCTGACTGAGTGAAGTTAAAGTAGAATCACAGCTCTGAAGGGAGTACTTTCAACTTTTAAAAAATTATTAATAACTTGATATGAAGAATTCATTTACTGCCATAATATAAGAGCTGAATTTTTATACTGTTCCACTGCTGATCCTTAATGGATTTTTAGATGTGCATCAATTGAGGATGAATTTAGAAAGAAATAAAAAGCCAACTAGAAAGTTACATGGCTGTATAAAATAGCAATATAAGAAAGCCATTTGTGAATATATTAGGCCTGACCTTAAATGGGTGGAAATCTACAACGCTTCATTTTACACCAGCTGAAGATCTGACTTATTGAATTTAAGGTGATATTTCCCCTCAATCTTTTATTTATTTCACATCCATTGCCAGTTTTCTATAAATTGTATGAACCAATGTGAACTAAATCTATTAGCTGCTGTATTCAAGAGTCAGCATGATGCCATTAAAAATAATAAGGATCAAGTTGCGCACTCTTTCTTTTTTCCCTCCTTTAGTAAGACTCACAATTCCCTTTCAAACCCTGATAATTCTTCTTGGCACCATTCAGTCTACCTTATTTCAGTAAATAAAACAGTCTGAAAATTAAAGTCGAGAGTGCAGAAAGAATGTTGAGATTAAGGATAAATTGAAGATGCTCTAAAGTGGTGAAAATAAATTGATTTTTACTGCAATGAAACCACCTGTAATAGATTTCTGCAGAAATCTTGTACTGTATAATAGAAGCCTGACCTGCCCCACACATCAAAGCACAGGCAGTGATGTTCACTGCAAGGCCAGTTCTCAGCTGAGGTCCATCCTTTGCCCAGGTGGTAGGAGGCTTGGCCCCTTCCTGCAGTATTCCTTCTGGTGTAGAGTTTGTACTTGCTTGGAAAAGTGTAGGAAAAGCAGGAAATTACCTGAATTTAGTTTTTACTTTCATTTCCCAGGAGCATTGCAGATACTGCCATTTTTTTGAGACGAATAATGAGACAACTATCATATGCAGTGGGATCTCATATGTAGAATACAAACGTATGAAAAGAAGCCAGTAATAAAAAGAAAAAAATTAATAGGACCTCCTGATGAAGAATTGAATCCACACAGTAAGAAAAGTGGCCATCTTCTGCAACAGGTACAACCAGTATTTATTTATTCTAGAACAAAAAGTTCAACCTAAAATGATGGGCAGCCCGTGGCTTTGCAGCAGTACTGTGCCACATACTGGAAAGCTGAAGCTGATGAGATGCTTGAAATGGAAAGCATTCTTACTACCAAACTGGAGTAAAAGAACCATTTGAATTATGCTACAGGATATTATTCCATATTGTTAATATGATAGTGCAGATGACGTTTTGGACGCACTCAAAGCTGAAAAATACTCTCCTTTGAATATATCACAGAATGTGGTAGAGGGAAGTAGGAGATTTTGGCAGCTGTGAAGGAAGCAGTTTGGGAGGCAGTAACAAATAATACAAAGTACCTGACTGATCTTTGAGAATGCACTCTCATGTCAAGAATCTTGACTAGTAAGCAAAACTGATGAGATTATAAAACCAATCACACTTTGCTATAGCTCTTGGACTTCCAACATCTGTTAGAAATAAATTGACCCGGCTTTCTGATGAAGTTTTTCCTCTTATCCTCAAGAGCACTCAAAAAATGATCCTTGAATGTAGGAAAATAATGTACAAGTTCTTACATCTTCCACATCCCAGTCCCAAACTGTGAGCTCTAATCTCAAATTCTCAGATTACTGAAATATTATAAAGTTGTCATTCAAATCCAATCTATACATATCCTCAGTAAACACTTTAATTTCAATAAAACATCATGCTTATTGTACAAGTACTTCTGTTGAAGCAGATTCCGCTTCCTAAAAGTCATTAAGTCATTGAAGTTTGCAGCTGTATTTGCAGCTCTTGAAAACAGACTTTTCCCTCTACAAAAAACAAACGGTAACAACAACAACTGCACCGCCACCACTCCCCCCAAAATAAAATAAAATATTAAAAACCACCAACCAACCAACTAAAAAAATTCAAACACGAAACCCCAAATGCTAATGAGTTCTCATATCTTGGAAAAATAATTCAATAGGTATGACATTTCTGTGTAAGATTACCTATCCTCAAACTCCATCTTCTGCAATTCTTTGAGCACAGGCAAGAGTGGCTTTTAACTAACCTGAATTTAAGTGTCTATAACCATTAAAGAAATACAGATGCCTTCAGGTATATGACTCACCTTAAATACCTATTTTAGGAGAAAGTCACTCTTGGACACATTCACTGCCCCCACTGACTATTCGGTCAAGCTGTTAATGTCTAACAGTGCAAGTCTAACTTTAAGATAACTGGCACGGGATAGCAAATTCCTTCCTACTTGTGGACACTTGGTTAACATTTTAGTAAGATTAAAAATTGGAAGGAAATAAAACTGTTCCTTTCAACACATATAGAAGTCACATCTGACATACAGCCTGCAAGTGGGTCGATCAGTAAACTGTTAACCATATGGTTTTCTCCTCCACTCTCTGCATATCAAAGGCTTTGCTCATTCTCAGTCATTTCCTCACTGTCACTCATCTATGACTTCACTTTCCATCTGTATTGCCGTATGCTGAGTGATAAGGTCATATCAAAATCCATCCATAATTAAAAAAACTCCACCCTGTTATATAGCAGCTTAGGCAAACAAGATTTAAGAGCGGTATAAAAAATCCCCCACTCCTAACTCCCAGTCTCAAATAAAAACATCACCACTCTTATGAATACACAAGTATAAAACTAGTGTTACATACAAATTCTGCTTGAGTTCAAACTCATGGTTTCCAAACATCAAGACTTCAAATTGTTTTAGGGTGTTTTTGTCAAATCTGATTAAGCGTGTTTCCTATTTCTTATATATTCCTATACAAAGAAATAATAGACTATAAGGTATTCTATCTAGACACACAAAGAAACGTGGAAGTGGCTGAAGTATACAATTTCATAGCAAAAAGGTGCTCTCTCACTATCTCACCTTATTGCCTCATCCTGGCATTCTAGAATACCCAACAAAATGGTGGTGAAATTTATGTAGATGTTAAGACCTCCTCTCAAACTGCTGACTCAATATCCTTCACTCAGGATGCTACTTCTCATGGGTGATGAAGCAAAGAAGACCTTAATCTGCACATGTCACGACAAGTAAAATTCATGTCAGCCCTTGCAAAACAAAACTGTTGGTGCAGAAGGTCACTAAACACTTCAGGCCAAACACTGAACTAAGGACCTGATTCTGCAAACTTTTCCTTGACAACACAGAGTCAATGAATAACATTAAGAATATATGAAAACAAGAAGGGATAAGCCGTTGATCAGGGACTTTTGTATGAACAGAAAGTATTATCCTGCAAATGTACTGTTGTTCTGGAATTTTGAAATTAGGTTACATATTAAAAACTGTTAATTATTCCCCTAATAACCTAGGAAGAATTGTGTATGTGAATATAGTCAATTGAATACCAGTACAGCAAAACATTTAACCTTGTGCTCTACAACTATTCCTACTCAGCAAACTTCTTTGCCTTGGATGAAAATTTTAAATCCTCTTGATAATAAACAGCAACAGAGAAAGCCATTAGAAATTACAAGCTCAGGTGGACAGTTTGATGCCTATGTAAATTCACAGTAATACTTGTAGTAGCACTGGCCTGCATAGTCAACCAACAACTATATAACTGCAAAATAAGAGGGGAGAAACACCTGAAGTAAAAAACCCCCACACATATAAAATATAAATGAGTTAGAATGCTTCAAATTAGATGTTTTTCCAGCTCAGTACTGAGAACATCAGTCAGTGAGGACAAGAACAGTGCAGGTACACAGAGCTGCTTCTCTAGTGTGACTGCCCATCTCCAAGCAGTTCACAGCCGAGGACATTCCTAAGTCTGAGGTCAGACTGCCTCACTTATTGCCTTACTTGCATCTTTACTCCTTATTTTTAGTATATATTTTTCTTCTCCTGAATTTATTTAATTGATGTTATAAACCATTTGGCCACTGCAGCATTTCCCAATGTAGTCTGAATACTACAAGAAGCAATTCCTTTGCATTTCATGAAGGTAGTGCTTAAGCAGAAATATCAGATTCCATGAACCACAGCAACATTTGGTTATTTTGGTACTCCTTGCAGACAAAAACCCCTTTAGTTGCTGACTCCAGTATGCATGGTGCAGGGAGGAGCTGGCACATAAGCACGGGCAGGTTGGGGAGCTGCTCAGTGGGACCACAGGTATTATGATGCCACTCCTGGCATTCTGTAAAGCTTTGTATGAGAAGAATGAAACGTCTACATTTTCAAATGCTTTGTTCATCCACTTCTAACACAAATCTTAGCAGCTATGTCTAAAGGACAGTTCATCAGGATCTATGGTCAGTTTTTGCTAATCACCCTCCTGCTGCTTTCAATATAAAGGGGAGGCTGAAGCACTTTACACTGATGCTGCCTCAGATCTATAAATGGAGACAGCAAAGCAGGTGTCCCTGTGTCACTGTCTTCACAGCTGCCAACTAGGAAGTAGGAAAGCACTGATATTGATTATGTTACTCTCGGATTTCTCATGGGAAACAACTTCTTCCAAAAAATACTTGGTTTGCATTTGTTATCACAAGCCATAGCCTTCTGGATAGATGAATTATTATTGAAAATGACAACAGAAAAGCAATTTTGCCTTAAATCTTTGTTTCTTCTCAGTATCCCTTGTGAGTTGCAAGCTAAAATTAGCATAAAATTAGAGAAAAGGAAAAAAAGCCAAATTCTCTGTGTTAAATAACAAACTCAGCATAATGAAAAGAAAAAAAAGCCACAGAAAATGGAAACCAAAAGAAATTAAAGCCATAAATCTAAATTCAAAATTAAGAAGACACTCTGAAGTCTTCACCTGCAGAGTCCAATAATCAGCAACAAGCTAACTACAGGCTTCTCTACAGTGGATATATTTCCTGGTATTTCTACAACAGAGTTTTCACTTTCTTGATTTTTAGATGATTTCAAACATCAGGGCTGGCTAGTACAAAACGAGATCTTGATGGGGGTCAGGGGAAGAGGGAATCTTAATAATAGTTCAAGCCAACAGGTTGTGGAGTTTTGCAATCATAAATTTCCACATAAAATTTTGCATGAACATTCGCATTCATACAATCAGGGCTAACCCAAATTCGGAAAGAAACAAGCCTAAAAGCTGTTCTCAGTGTTAATACTTAAATTAAGTTACTTACATTGAAGTCTTATATTACTATAAAGCACATTATCACAGTTAAGTTGTGGTTTAAAGATTTTCAGAAAAGGTAAGCATGGATTTGTGAAAAAGCCTTATTTTGCTTCATGAACAGCATGTAAAGAACAAGAAGCCTGGCTGTGTCTTAAGACTTGATTAATAGAAGTTACTTTCTTTAATTAGAGCCCCAATACATCTTGTAATTTCAGTGTAATCAGGTAGAACTCCAATTTGAGATATTCACTTGATTTTACCTTTTGTTTGTTCAAGCAACAGCATATTTCTGTGGGACACAGGGCAGTTTCAAAGGCAGTGGAAAGGGGTAGGATTCTTCTCCTGTTTGAGGGATTTTCAGAAGCAGTTGGTCTACATTCTCTCCAAAATCCCTTTGTATGCAGATTAACGCTCTTTCATTTACATAAGGAAATCTTTCCCTCAAATCTCACAGTTGTCATGCACAGTAGCGACTCTGGGCTATACCTCTGATTACATTATAAATTAATATTTGTCCTTGGTTTCCAATCAATAGGAAAGAGTATTTTGTCAAAAGGCACGCTGTTGGCAGCACTTGAGCATATTCATGAGGGCTTTGCAGTGATTATGGTGCTCAGGCACATGCAGCAGCGGAGCTTCTCTCGCCTGTGCTTTTTGTGCACTGCACTTTGCATCCTTCCTGGAGATTTTCCATAGGCTCTAATAGTTCCCAGTAGGCCTCTCCATGGCAGACCTCCGCACAGCTGGGAAGCTGACGTTGCCATGGAGCACCACCACCATTACTGAATAAAGGTGCAAAACAGTGCATTACAGCTGACATGCAGCTATGGAAGGCATTAAGTGTCTTTACCGAGCTGTCACTTACAGCCCTGTGGGAGACAGAGGCAAGTCACGGGTCTGGGAAAATAATATAGTGCATTAGCAATAACTGTGACAGAAAGCTGAAGGGGTTACACAGAATTAGTTATACCACATATGGATGTATTTGGCAAAGGGTGGCTGAACTAATATTGACTGTTTTAAAGCATACAACTCTGCTCTAGCCTTCCAGAAACTTAAAGGTATTGCTAGAATGATAATCTGACCAAGAGCTATTACCTCTATTAAATAAATATATACATATATTAGACTTCATATATATATATATGACTATTTATAGTAATTTATCTACATAAGAGTTTGAACCACACTCTCTTTTGAAACTTGCAGATGCAAGCCCTGTTCACTGCCCTACTAGTTTTGAATGTACATGACAATAACACAGCTTTTGCCTTATAAGCATATATAAGTAAGGCAAGTAGTGTCCTTCACTACTTTATATTTCTGACACTTCTTTAACTTGAAAAATTTCTATACAGGCAAATACAGTAAATTAGGCAACATTGTGCTCCATCAAGTGTCCCTAATGATGTCAACCTCTTTAGTTCTTGGAACCATTCATCATAAAAACCATATTTTTAACTGCAGATTTATATGAGTCGGGAGACAAAGACTTTGCTCCTTTTCCTCCAGATCTTTTCAGAGGAACACTATATCAGTAGCAGGTGGCCATACAAAATCCTTCAGTTGTTGCTTGATTTAAAAGCAAAGACTGCTCTTGTATTAAATTTTGTGTAACTCCTTCCAGTTTAAGCTCTCAGATTCCTTTTATATAAGTCTGAAACTCACTAAAATGCTTCACTGGGTTGCGAGTTTGCACACATCATACACGTATACACATGAACTCATCTTTATATGACACTGTACTGACTGCACATACATTAGGGCTAGAGAACAATTTTAGTGTTACAGATGTGGCACAGGTTACCTTTACTTAGTAGATTCAGAGCTGTATCAGGTATGAAGAATTCAGCTCACTAGTGACAGTCTGTTACACTGGGAAACACATAGCTTTGAGTACACTGCTTCTGATCAAATCAAGCCATTGCCCATCTCATATCACTTCTGCACACAACTTTGTCCCTACCAATTCATTCATGACTACTACTACAGATCACAATGCAGAACAATTTTAGTTTATCCGCTAAGGGTTTTATTTTATTCTGGTAATATTTAGATGTTTCTACTAGATCAGGACATCTTCTAGTGCAACACATGCTGTGGAAGCAAGAGTTTTTATCTCCCAAAGATCCCAAGACCTCTTCTGTTTTTAAAGAAGACTACTTCTTTACTTTCAATATGGCCAAGTACTATTTTGTCATTATTCCAGAATATTTTTTTAAATGCAAAATAATTCTTTGCTACAGCTTTTAACAAGAGTCAAGGAGTTGAAGTGCTCATTTTAAATCTCAGTAAAGTGGGAAGATTTGCTCTTACAAGAAATTCCTCCTGTTTTATCGGTTTGCTGATCTATGGAAATGTAACTAAGTTCCACATTTCTCAGCTATCAAAACACATACAACACAGACTTAAATTGTATCTCCACTATGAAAGCAGCAAATTAAATCAGGCTATTTGAAATCCACGAGGATCTTAAATTCTATCTTCAACTAAGTTCTTGCATGGACAAGCATAGACAGAAGTTTTAAAGGAAAAAGTACTGCTAAGTAAAACAATTCAAACTTATAAGTTACACTTAATCAGTAAAACCTGGCCTAAATGCAAACAGTGGCCAGATTATTAGTTAAAAGAGAATTCCCAAGTTTAAATAAAAATACAGTAGGGGGGAAATCATAAGGTATTACATATTTAACAGAGGTTAAAGAAAGCAACTCTTTTCTCCAATCACAGCTCATTTCAGTGTCATAACTGGAGAGATACAGGTGTTGTTTCACACCTACAGCTGCCTGCACATTACGAGATGCTTTGGTGCACCTTGGCCAAGCTTTTTTCTGCTGTTTACATTTTGCCCATTGCCTGACTTCATCATCCACCATAAAAACACCTGTTAATGGAAGCACACACATATAGTTCATAGTGTTGTGTTCTAAATGACACAGAGAGCGACCTTGTCAACTGCTACCTAAAATCTGTTACCTTTGACTTTCAAATATGTAACAGAACAGCATTTCTCTCATACAAGTACTTACAACTATATGTATCATATATGCTTACAAAAAAGGAGAGTTTGGATTAATATCACCTGTGAAGGTGTTGTTGGTTGACACCATATTAGTTTCATTTTCTCCAGGAGAGTAAGACTTTGGATTGGTGCAGTGAATAAGAACACTACAATTTTTAAATAATTTTTGATAATTCAGTAATTTCAGTACATATTGCGTTGAAGATTTTATGTATTTGGCTATGAATAATGAATATTTTATATCCATTTTTAAAGAAACTTTTTATTTCATGTGGGTTTGGCGTGATACAAAAAGAACACAGCTTTTGAGAATTTTAAAATGAGAGTTCCTAAAATGTTTAAAAGAAGGAAAGAAAAGTTACACAGTTGCAAACTTTTTCCCTAAAGGAACACTTTCTTTCTGTTAACAAAATAGTTTAAGTCCACTACTATTAGCCAAATGTATATTTTTTTGTTAAATTTTGGATTTTAATTGCAACATACCTTTATTTTATTATTTTCCTGAATAATTCAAATAATCTGTGGTGAAAAAAATGACAGATGCCCATTAGCATAACTGACTGCTTGAAAAATAACATTAATGCCTTATTACTTATAACATATTCACCCAAATGTTTCATTAACTTCATAATGTAATATTAATGAGAAAGAGAACTAAAATTTTCTGGACCCAGCAAGTGCAAACTGCCAGCTAATCATTAAATCCCAGCTCTCCTTTCACTTAGTTTCATCTGCACAGGTTCCTCACAAATGCCCATTCACAGATCACAAAAGAACAATTTGGGTTACTTCAAGAATTAATTAGACATTTGTATGAAAGCCACTAGAACAACTGCTCCTCCTGCGAGTTCATAAAGCTGTTTAATTTGCTCTTGTATTTTCATTCAGAGAAGCTGGCAACACCACAATAAAACACAGCATGCAGCGATAGCAAGCCAAATTTCTTACTTAATTGTTCACTTTCATTTACTATGCTCATTTAAAAGAAGCAAGCACTAACACCTTTTAACCTCAGCAGTGACACAGCTGGGGCACTCTTCACACATAATACAGAGTGACTTAGAATAACGCACCCCTTGTCAATCTGCAAAAAGCATTCAGGTTGAGATTTAAAGTCTATACTTGCATTAGCAAAAGGATGAAAACCCCTCTATTGTGCAGTTTAGTTTTTGTTATGTTTATATCTTAGCAGCTAATTGCTTGAAGAAAGGAAAAGAAACCCTGAACAGGAAGTATTGAAATGTGTATTAAATGCTGAAGAATAATAAGACAACATAATTACTGATTTCTTTTCTTTTTTTGGAGCATCTTATCTTCTTCGCTGAGGAGTTAAATAGCCATTTGAATGATGCTCTTTTGCCAAAGCTGTCTTTATAAAGCTTCTGTTGAGCAGAAGTAATACACAATCTCCTATATGGGACACAGAACAGATCGGATTTCTGTATTCAGCAGAGGTATTCTACAAGAAACTTGGCTTAGCCATGGAAATAATGTCACTGAAAAGTCAGAGTGTGCCTCATGGAGAGCTAATCGAGGGTGGAGATGAAGATAATCCTCCCTCTGAACAGCAGCCCTGGCTAACCATAGCTAAATATCTGCTTCATGCTACTGCAATATATTTTCTACTCTCCAGCCGTGGAGTTGGAAAGCACTGGTGCAACCTTTTACCTTAAACATGAAAGTCCTTTTAAGATTTTAAAATTTGCTATCTGCGAAAGAAAATGTAGCCACTCTGACTTCTAAGCAATGAAAAACTGGCTCTAGCATACCAGCACTGATGTCCATCTGTCAGCATGGCACTTAGCCCACAGATGAGGTGGAACACCAGTTTCAACAGGGCGTAGGTGCCAATTAAATACAAATTTAGAGTGATAGCCTGCAGAAGGCAGAAAATAGCATAGATTCTGCAAAGAGGCATTTCTGATGGTAAATACTGCCAAATGTTTTATTATAAGGGATCACTTATGTTTATGATAGCAGGCATTACAAGTCAGATCCAAATCCCATGAAAGTCAAAGTAGCCTTCCAAACACTGCAGAAAGTATACATATGTAATATGTGTCAAAGTCTGCTTTTACTTGACTAGCAAGACTATTTAATTCATCAGAACAACTGAGGCCTTAGAGAACATGCTTTTTTCTAATCAATCTGCATGACAGTGAAAATTTTCTGTGTGCAGAAAGTACTAATTATGTATGATTGACAAGGTAAAAAGAAAGACTGCAATGCTTACCCTAAAAAAAAAGAACCACAACATAAAACACACTAAAAAAAGCGTGTCTGGTTGTAACTCTGTCCTCATCCTCCCGCATGGCAAACAGGTTGCAATTATATAATACTCATTCAGGCTAGCACCCAAATAATTTCTACAAGCAAGGTGTTACCAAGATAAACAAAATGTGGAAATTTGCACTTGTTCTTCAGTGAATAATGTTCAAGGAATTAAAAAAAATATATTAAGGCATATATTAAGGCATTATTGTTCATCAACAAAAAAGACTCTCAAATTTCCTCTCAATTCCCTCCTTTGTTTCACTACATACCTTCTAATCTCTGCTACTCCAGCCTTCCAGGACACTTG
Organism: Calyptomena viridis; assembly: GCA_013390005.1. Lineage (NCBI taxonomy): Eukaryota > Metazoa > Chordata > Aves > Passeriformes > Eurylaimidae > Calyptomena > Calyptomena viridis. The sequence continues at coordinate 48,395 of WEIV01030261.1, forward strand.
CCCTCCTACAGAAGATATTTCCCTGGAATAAAGCAACATGAAAAACAGCACAGCATAAACCCTGGTGGTTTCTGTGAACTGCAAAAGGTGAGAAGGGAAAAGCTGCAAAGATAGGAAAAAGATGAACAGCAGCAGAGGACCAGCTGATATCAAACAGGTCAAACCTCCCAGGTGTGAATTCCAAATTAAAAACTATTGGAAACAGCTGAGGGAGGAAAGAACTGAGAAAGCAATGGCCCAGATAGGTTAAGACAAGAGCGGTTATGGATTGTCAGAGTTACAGATTGTGGTGTTGTACAGAGCTTTTTGTGCCAGAGATGGAAGATAAACAGATGGAGCACATAACAGGGTTTCTCCTTTCCAGGAACATAAACATCACACTAGGCTTTCAGACACAATGACCTCTCCAAATGCAATCAACTCTTCCTCAGTCTCTCTTTTCCCCCATTTACAACCTCTTACCTAACGCTCTGTGCCCCTCATCCATGTCCATCATCCTCAGATGTTTACAAATGCTGCTGACTGTACAGAGAAGCTATTCTCAAAGTTTGCAAGAGATATTATTGTGTTTTATGAAGCACACTTTAAATGGAAATATGTTGCACAGGCACACTGTTACAGTATGAGGGTTGAAAATCTTGGTGTTAATACACTTCTTGCCATTTGTTTTTGTGAGGTATGTCACAAACAGCCTTCGCATTCCCAAGCTTTACTTAAAGCTGTGTTTGAACAGGGAAATAACACCTCATTTCCCGTGCCTGTCTTTGTTCTTCTGTCGAAATTATAGCATTTCAAAGTGTCAAATCCAGCTATCAGGCAGATTTCTGCCACTAAAACTATGTAGGTGGGAGTAGATTTGTTATGATTCAGAGACAGAAAATAAGTTAAAAAATCCTACAAAATTAATCTTTTTATCCAATATCTTCATAGCACATTTGATAAAATGCTCAACATAAATTTT
>WEIV01030261.1:52508-70756 GCA_013390005.1 Calyptomena viridis
GATTTGGTCAGAAAACTGTATGTACTGATAGGATCATCAACCAGAACTTCTTATCTCAGTGTCTGAACTAAAATGGAGCCTTGTTACCTGAAGGGCTGCAAATGGAGATGAACGTTACTGAAGCAAGAGACAAATCTGTGGATTAAGAGACACATTTAATGATCTCCCTGGATGCAAGACTTCTAAATGAGAGGTGTTTCATAGACTTCAGGTAGCCTAAGCCCATAGCTTACCCCTAAGCTTTATAGACTGAGCTGGATCATTCTGTTACCTTCTCAGTTCTGACTGCACAGCAGCCTGACAATCCTATCGACATTGGTATGACCTGCAGAAGTGTCAGAGAGCTACAAAACAAATGAATTAACACATGCATAATGACTTGTTTGTGCCTCTATGTCACAAGTATAAGAAAATCATTCTAGGAATTTGGAAAGAGTCGCTGTGCACTACCAGGGCATTTCTAATTCCCAGCTGCAATGCAAGCCCTTAAAACCAAATTCCCTACTGACAGATATAAACACGGTTTTTGACTACTTAAACCTCCACCTACTAAAATACTGCATTGCTCAGAGAAACCTAAAAGGAGTATAATCTTTCCAAAATCTCAACCTTATGACCATTTCTTGTGGCTTCTGCTGCACAGGAGTATAAAACACAGAGCTTTCATTTATATATAAAGTCTCCCTAGTACTGAAGTACCACATAGTCCTTTTTTCTGCCCATTTAAAATTCTCTTGGAGAAAATTGTCTAAGCAGAAACCTTCCTGACTAAGATGGGGCTGGTGTAACGGTTTCAGGGTTCTTTTGCTCCTCTCCTCTCTTCTGGGCAGAAGGTGCTGTATGGACAGTGCACCAAGCTGGGGCTGTTTCCCACATCCTGCCTGCCCCTTAACTCCGAGCCATAAGACACTCTTTTTAATAACTCTAAACCCCAAGTAACTAGGCATGCCTGTGTTATTGCCCTCATCCTATGTTGCCAAAGAAAAGAGATAACTGAAGTCCAAGCACTTCACCTTTTGAAAGAAAACAGATGTCCTTCAAGCTGTAACCTCAGAAATTCACTCTTGGTATCAGAGATCAGGAAGGAATAAGTTAATCAGCCGTTTCCTACTTCGTGAGATGTTGCATCATTTTAGAAGCATGCAGTGAGTACTAGTGACTGTCAGAAAGAAGGGGCTGAACCAGATCTGAACCAAGCCAGGGAAAATCCCATTGCTCCTTAAGCTATAAAGAGGAAAATATTCAGTCAGGTTATGCATGGTAGTGAAAAGAGAAAAAGGGAAAAAAAAATTAAAAATTTACAATTAGAAGGAAAGAAGTTTTACCAACAGGCCACATAACAGATCATTAACCAATACATCCATATTCAGAAGCCCAACAGATTTAGTGAGGCACTGTACAGCTCATTAACACTAGAGATAATAGCCATTGATTAAAAACTGACACACTGACCATTTGTTCTGGCTTTTGATTTGCCTAAAGCTTCCACCCAATTTCATACAGTCTCTTAAAGCATTTTATCCCCTAGATCATGAAAACTGTAGTTTCAGCTTCATGAACACACATACTTAGTCCGTCTATTTATGATATTTATGTAGCATGTCCATTGATAGGTTCCTGTCCATATAATTTAGTCATAAAATCTTGCTAGGCCCATGACATGATTTGCTTCAAATTATTAAACCACTTTGTACATTATTTATTATTGCAATATTGTTTGCCCTGTAACGGCTAAGGTTATGTTAGCATTTCCATTACAAACACAGATACATCAAGGGATTTAAAACCTGACTGTAAAAATCTTGCTCTAGGCTGGGAATCTGCAGACAAGGTTTCAGCTGAAAAGAGATTTTTTTTTTAAACACTATGTGCTAAGAATGAAAACAAAATCCATCTCCTAACAATTTGGCTATAGCAATAAGGAAGAAAATAATTGCCATTTGCTATCAAATCACTTTCACATAGACATTTTCCTAAATTAAGATTTTTATAGTATGCCCTGGGTCATTTTGTTGTATTTCAAAATTATAAGGCAATTCAAATCTGTAAAGCTGGCCACTATATCTTCGTAATAGTTTCATATTTTATGTATGGAACTCAGAAATTGTACAAAAGCATCATTCCCTGCCCATGTAAATGTAACAAATTGCTATTTAAGGGCACATAATGGACATTTCTTCCTCTCAATACCTATACAGGGGGGTTTCAATATAACTTTACAACAAAATTGAAAAATCCAAATTAATATTAACATTTTTCTACACTGAATAATTTAGTGCTTCTTCATAAAGTGTTGATCCTATTGCCTATGCTCACCTCATTAGTGTTTATTTGTCTAGTGTATATTTTTTAGAAGTGTGGCTATTATTTCTTCTGGAATTGTGTGTAAATATAAACCCCCAACATGGTATGAAATTATAGTTCTTACCAGCATTAGGATTTAAAAGATTACTTTTGTAAAGAAAGACTTTCATTTTGACAGTGCATTTGCTAATAATTTAGATACACAGAGCATCCTATTCCGACGGATTAGAGAGACAGACAATTCACCTTCAAAGAAGGTGGAAGTAATCTTTGCTTGAGGCAGAGCAAATTCCAATACAGCTCACTTTTTCTACTAATGCATAAGCAGATATACGATAAGGATTAATAATAAGGCTATATGGATTCCTGTACTAGGTTATCTCAGAAATATTAAACAGAATTTCTCCATTTGCTTGTTTATACAGGTACCCATCCATAGGTAGCTCATGGGTTACCAAAATTTCATATTCGGGTATGTCAAGTATTTTCATTTGCAACAAGTTAATGGACCCATCCCTGGGACGAGAAGCTAGAAATTTAACTAATCATTTGTTTTATATTTCCAAGTACTGACACTTTATAATCTAAAGTATTCTGTATTGCACCTGATTGCAGTTTGTGGAGTGTGAATCTGAGACTGAAATAGAGATAAAGGTCCAGGCTCACATTTGGTCACACGCCTGAATTTCTTTTCTATGACGTAATCTTTTATATGATGTAATCAGAGGCCAACTATTTTAATAATGGAAAAATTATAGCAAAACTGTAAGAAAAATTATTGAACTCAATCTTTAAAAAAAAAAATTTGTATGTGGTACATACGCTGTTCCAGAGATATCTAGAAAGAACAACATCTTCATCTTGAAACAGCAAAAAGAAACAGGAAGACTCTATATATTTAAGAAAAATATCATTTGAGTGACATCTCAGAACACTTGTTTCTCTCAAGCTTGAATCTGTATATCCTAATATGATGTAATGTATTATGCACTTTATAATCTAAAGTCAATTATCCTTGCATGTTAATAGATTTAGCTACACTTTGAACAGATTGTTTTTAGAGTTAGATATAGATGTTTTGCAGTTGCTGCACACATTCTTAAACTTATCCTTTCATTGTTCTCTGTGGTATCTTTATCCAAACTGGTATTTTCCATTAAAATGCTGTAATTTTTTCTGATGCACTTTTTCCCATATCTTTTTTGCACACCCTCTAGTCTGACCTTCCTTTAGCCTTCACAGTAAAAAAAAAAATCCAACAGTGACTAAGACTCAGCAAGGATCCAGTACAGCCCTCTTATCAAAGGCTGCATCAAATACAGAATCATAGACTGGCTTGAGTTGGAAGGGATCCTAAAGGTCACCTAGTTTCAACCTCCCTGCCATGGGCAGGAGCACGTTCTACTACACCAGGTTGCTCAGAGCCCCATCCAACCTGGTCTGGAACACTTCCAGGGATGGAAACCCGTACCAGTTTCCTTACAGTAAAGAATTTCTTCCTAAAGAAATTTATTTGTATATAATGTCTTCCTAAGATACCTCATGGCATTCTCAACAGATGTGCTCCCAAGCTATTCTTGAGACTATTGTACTATGGATAATCCACAGTTTCTCCAACTAATCTGCTTCAGAGCTTTGCCATCTCTATTATTGCAAAGACTTGCCACACATGTAGAGAAGCCTTTCATGTTGCCATGAAGAAGGTTATTTGCATCTGCCTACATATGCAGAGACTCATGGCATAACTCTCAGTTTTCTCACTTCAAGTGTTAACAGTCTAGTTACCTCCCTCTTTACTTCAAAATCATGTTTCTGGGTTCATCTTATTGCTTTTCTCTGACTAATTCTTCTTTCTTGGAAATGTATTTTCATATGCATATGTCCCAATAGATTCTGAGGCTCATTCTGATTAGTCTAATTGATCCTAAGATGCTGAAAAGCCTTACCCTGCTCCCACAAAGCTCTGTGGCCTTTCCTTTCTAATGCAGTCCAATACCAGGCAAGTCCCAAAGAAGGCAACTTCCTGGCTGTCCTTGTCAAGCAGGCTATAAACATGAGAGGGTGTGTATTGATCTTCATCAAGACGGGAAAAAAATGTCTGGATTTCTTTCCTATGAAGTACAGTTCTGTCCAAAGAGCTTTTTTTAGGAATATTTAATGCAGTTGAAGGTGAATGCTTTACCAAGCTATGCAGTTCAATGAAAGACACTTAGATAGGAGTTTGCCTCATGGTCCAGCAGAGCTGATGTGACATCAGTCTATGAATAGAGGTCAGTGATCCAGCTAAGGCTGGATAATAATGTGCTAAAAGCTTGGTTATGACTAGGGGCACTAAAAATGTATCCTCAAATAACGTCAAATTGGTTTGCAGATCACCTTTGTCTAACCAATATACTCTAATGCTGTCCTCCTACCTTTCCTAGTTAACTTCCTCTTCCAAACACTCTCATTGAGTGGGAAGAGGCAGCAAACCTCAGAGACATCATGTGTCAATGATGACATTGTGTTAATCATGTAGCTCCATGAAAGACAGCAAGTGTTATCTGCTTATTTTACGTGAGAAAAATGTTCTTACCCTACAGAAAAGACCTACACTTTTCCAGACCTTCCAACTTTACTTTTTACTGTATTCCCCTCACCCCCCAATGACTTTTAATTAGTTTAATTATTCTACCACTCAAAAGCTGTTATAAGGACGTACAGTGATGTGCAAGAGCAGCACAAATCACAGATACATTTAAAAAAGAATTCATACCAGTTGGATAAACCACAGCAACTACAATTGCAAAGGATTCTTTTATCCTCATCCCAGTCTCTGCCCCTGCTCTGTCACATTTCAGAGTTAGCACCACATTGCCTGCACTCAGCTGCTTCATATGGACAGGGCTCTTCTCTCTGAAGAAATAACTGGTGCTCATGACACTTGTTTGAAGCTCTAGACACCACCACATCCATGACTTTCCTGTACTATCTTATGCAAGTCAATTCAGTTCCTTGGGAGAAATCAGTCCATGGATACACATGAGAAAAAAAAATTGACAAAATTGATTTTGGCTTTCGAGGAGGATCATTAAAGCCAGGGCCAGTAATCAGGTGCTTTAAAAGCTCTCATTCAAGTATCGCCAAGTAACTGAACATATGAAATTTGAAAATGCATCAATAACTATTTCTGTTTCAACCACAGTTACTGCCATGCAGCAGAGGTGACAGATACTATCGATCTGGAGAATTTAGTTTCTACTCCTTCTCTGGGCTTAACCCCTGTGACTGATTTAGAGAAAGACATTTCCACTATTTTTCTTGTCAACATGTTACCATGTTATTAAAGGAATGGTTATTGATTGAAAGCCAGGACAGCCTGGCCATCCCAGTAAATTTGCACTGAAAAGTCTTTACATTACTTTGTGAATGTATTTCAATCTGGAAATACAAAATTAGTGTCTGAAATCATTAGACAGATTTAAAAATAAGATTCCAAAGAGTTTGTTGTCAGCAACAGAAATCCAGTGCCTGCTAAGCTGTTTTTATATTTTTTGTTTGCTTGTTTTAAGTTATTTCTTTCAATGTGTTGTCTGTGCCTGTTAGCTAAGCTATGAAAGAACTGCCTGGAGACTTTGGGAGTAAAATTTAAACTTGTTTTGTGAGGAAGCATCTATTTCCCTGTCAGAAGGAACTACCACGGGACCTCCTACATGCCTCTCAGCACAGCCGTGAGATTAAAGTTTTCTCTATAACACCCGGGGGGAATACTCCAGAAAGCAATTTAAAATTTAAACAGATAATTCAAAAGGAAGTCACATTGCAGTGTCAGTGTCCATTCATATGCTGAAGGAGAAGTGGGTTAACCAGGGCTAGAAAATTCCCCCTTTGGAGTACTGTCCTTCCCCAGAGGACTTTCCTGTGCTATTCTAGAGATATGCAGATATGTTTCAGGGAAGACCCTAATTGATCCCAGAGCTGGATGGCCTCTTCTCCCAGAGGAGATAAGAACTGGACTTCTGGAGAGACGCACAGACAGGCAGGGCATTAAGAAACATTAAGTTTTAAAAATGACCAAAGTTGAGATTACTTATTGATATTGATTACCTGTAAAGCTGTAAAAAGAATTTCCCATTTATAAAAAACCACATTTATTTCAGAAGTTTAATAATATTCATAGCCTAGAACACAGCAACCTGAGAAGCGGTTGTGTTTGACATGGAATGAGCAGGTAGATGTATTGCCACAGACATTTGTCTCTCATCCAGCCACAGTTTGGATGGTCACTCCCAATACCACATAAACATCAATCTAATCAAGTACAAGCACTGCTTTTTGAATAGTTTGAAAGTCTACTCCAAATTAACAACTAGCTTTGTTTTTCCTTACTGTATGTTGCCTGTCCTGCACAGATCTAAACCAGAAACAGTCTACTTTACACAAATTTCATCAGCTTATCTAGAATAATAAAGTTAATCTGACACAAGTCTCTAGTTGCTACTCTTAATATCAGTCAGATGAAGGTCATACCTTGTATTGGAAAATCAACAGTCATAATCTATAACCATTCAAAACCTGGCACTTTAGTCATTCAACTAAACTGCTATTGAAATCTAGTTTAGGTCAATTGGTGAAAATTATCTTTTTATATAAACCACATTCCTGATTTGGAACAAAAGGAATTGCTATATTCACACCAGAATCAGATATTTTCTTGAAATCCATTTGTCTGCCCTTCATTCCCTTTCTATCCTTGCATTTCTTATACAATACTGTTTTATGTATTCCTCCCTAAGGCATAAAAACATATCATGTGTCATGTGTGAACTTGTAAACTCTTTTGAGATACAAGGGTGGTAAATTCTGAACAGTATCATTTCTAATGTCTGACTAACTCTACTGAACAAACCATCTGTCAAACACACACGAAAACTTCCTCCACCAGGTAAGAATTACAGGAAGAAATAACAGCATAAAACTTGCCTTATTTATCTAATAATCAGATCTTATAACAAATACACCTATTCACTCATTGTAACATGTAGATAGTTTTTATATTTAATACAGTGCTATAGTCGTCATGGTCTATAGATAATCCATGGGAAAGCATTTGTAGGGGGATGCACTACTGATTACTGCACCAGCAGCTACACCACAAAAATCAAGCCACACAGGCCTACAAAAAACAAGTGTAAATCTTTAGCTGTCATTGTTATCCTTAAATCCAGGAACAGCACTCTTATAGACAACAATAGATTATTTCTATTGAAGATAAGTATTGCTTCTCAATTACACCACGATGAGAAAAATTCATAGAATGATAGAATGGTTTGGGTTGGAAGATCATCTAGTTCAAACCCTCCTCTTAAGGAAACTTTCCAGTCTGACCATTCATGAGACTCTGGAAGTCACACTCTCACGACCACAGACTTTCACTGCTGGGACCAAAGCCCTGTCACTGAAGCGGCTCCATTGAGCACCTACCTGTGCTACAGGTCCCCGTGACCTTTGTTATGCAAAGGATTAGCAGTTCACAGCCTCTTGTCTTGGGCTTCCACCCAGAGCTCAACCTGCATCTGCATCCAGAGCTACTTGCACGATGTATACCTCAACACCCCTGCCATGGGCAAGGACACCTTCCACTACATCAGGTTGCTCAGAGCCCCATTCAACCTGGCCTAGAATACTTCCAGGGAGAGGGCACCCACTTCTCTGTGCAACCTGTTCCAGTGCCTCACCAACATCACAATGAAGAATTTCTTACTAATATCTAGCCTGAACCTGTCCTCTTTCAGTTTAAAGCCATTCCTTTTTGTCCTATCATTACATGTCCTTGTAAAAAGTGCCTCTCCAGCTTTCTTGGAGGCTTCCTTCAGGTACTGGAAGGCTTCTATAAGCTCTTCCCCAAACCTCCTCTTCTCCAGGCTGAAGAGCTGCAGCTCTCAGCTTGTCTTCATAGGGGAGGTGCTCCAGCCCTTTGATTATCTTTGTAGCCCTACTCTGGACTCACTCCAACAGGTCTATGTCCTTCTTATGCTGGAGGCCTCAGAGCTGGACATGGTCCTCTAGGTGAGGTCTTGAAAGGAGCAGATCTGATTACTTTGTTTGATGAGTCAGAAAAGCACATTCCAACTACTTGTACTGAATGACAGACACCACTTAAAATGTGTTTAAAGAACTTAAAAATAACTATTTTTTAATTTGTAATTAGACTAACATTATAAACTTAGAAAGAAGTCCCTTCAAACCACAAGAGGTTTATTGCATTTTATAACAGTAAGGATGTCATGTACAGCCATCATTTTTGCTGGTAAATCAGCACACCAATGATTTTCATTCCTTTCATTACTACATGTGAAAGTGGGATAGTAGTATCTTTACAGATCATTACCTTCTAGATGTTTATTCAACTGATTATAATCATCTTTTAAGGAGATGCAATCCATCATTTTAATAGGTAAAAACTAGGGGTTTTTTCCTGCACTGCAAACAAGTCAGATGAAATATTACGTTTCAATTTCACATAGAAATCTTTATTTTAAAATAAATATAATGATGGCAGAAGCACTTGCCTATAAATATTTATTAGATGTCAACCATGGAGATGAACTGTGTAAGGTGACTGCTTTGCCCCATGTGCCTTGGTAGGTTTGACCACCTTGTGGACTTGGCTGAGGGGATTTCACTCCCTGACATCAAAGTTTCCAGAAGACTCCAAAGCTGCTCTTTCTCCTCAGTTGCTTGGATGATGTGTCATGGACTGCCTTGGCAGGGAGGGATTGCGGGCCTGACCCCTGACAGGACAGGAAGGACTGTGGAGGAGCGGGATCTGGCTCCAGCTCCGGCTGAGCCAGGGAGAGGAAGGGTGTTTGCTTCAGGGCTTGATTTTTCATGCTCACTTTTTCTCCTCAATACCCAAATTGGTAATTAGAAGTTTGTGTTAATTGGCAACAAATTAAGTAAAATATCCCTGGGTTAAGACCGTTTTGCCTCGCCAATATGTTAAATACTTTTATAGCTAGTTTGGAGTTAAGTGCTGAAGGAGTGAACCAAGCCACAAAAGACTCCTCTCCTCTAGACTCAAGCTCGTTATTGTTGGCCCTGTTCATACTCCATAACCTAAAAAAAAAATAATTAATTACAATCTGAGGACTGATATCTTTCTGCATATCTTGCAAAAGAATAGCTGCACACATTGACATGGAATGTACCAGCCAGACCTCCTCCCTCAGCTCATCTCCCAGGGGAATAGAATCCATCTTCACAGAATTATAAATTATAAAAGTGGTAATATAGAAACATTCAAAAAGGCAAATGGTTAAAAAGAAAAAGACAAAACTAATTCTAGAAATCTTTAATTTTTTTTCCTTCTGTTTAGCTATTTTTTCATTGCTCAACTAAAATCTAGGTTCTGTTGAACATGGCAATTTTACAAGTAGGGATTCGAATTCTGGTTACTCACATAAACAGATTCCATTCTGGTAACTTACATAAATTAACGAGAAGTGCTCTTTCAATTCTAAGTGGTTCTGTCAAGTTGCTCAAAGTCAGATTTAATGAAATTCATGTTAAAAGCAAAGATCAAAATACCTCCATCATCTTCACAAAATAGACAAAATACTCAATAAATCACATGCTTCCAAAGGACCAAAATCAAAAAGCTTCTTGTAATGAACATATGATACCTCTTCAAATACCTTTAGGAGAGAGTAGATGGCCAGAACATAATTTCTTGTCAGCATGTCCTTCAATAAGGCCATTTGAACTTTTAAGGAACTTAATGCAGCATAAAAATTAGTCAAAAATCGTAATTCTTATGAAATAAGAAAGGACAAAGAACTAATGTGTTAACCTTACCAGAAACACGCACCCTTATATCCCATTAAGTCACAGGGAACCACAAAATACAACACTGGCAGTCCCCAAATCAAATTGAAAGCTGACTACCCTGAAAATATTTAACTACACATTAACTATAACTACACGTTATAAAATTCTGAGATCTCATTACCTCTACTGAGATCAACAGGATAACTCTTGTGCTTTCAAGTCAAGGTCTTGCACAATCTTTGCCAAAAAAGCAGAAATAGGAAGTTAGGGCCAAATAAACAATGAAAACCAAGTGTGGTTAATCCGTGGAAGGACTTCAGTTAAGTATATCATCAAAAATCAGATTCGTGAAACACCTGCACAACTGAGTCTTGACATTTCTAGTCCATCGACTCCTGAGTTTTTGATAGTAAAATCCTTGGGGTACTAAATCTTGGTGTTAGAGAACATTCAGTGCCATCAAAATTTGTCATCTTATTTCCTGTCCCACCTGCAGTAACTCAGGACTTCCAGAAGTGATTTTCCAGCACACAATTTGCCCAAGGTGCACATCCCAATGAGGTCACCTGAAAGAAAGTTTATAGGTCAGGTGTTCACATTCAAACAAAAGTAACCACTGTCCATTGTTGAGGTTCTAGCAGAGGCAGGGGAAGTGGTGCTTCTGGTTTTGCAGCTGATAGCTCATTGTTGAGGATGGAGCAGACCATGGACAAATGTTCCTTTTTTCCCTTTTCAAAAGAATTAACACATCTCTGAATGTAATGGTTTGATATAAGGACACTCACAACTTCATCAATTGAAGGAATTGAGCCTAAATTTCCACAGGAGCAACAGAAAGACAGGCAGAAAGAGAAGGGGAGAGACAGGGAAGACACCTGTACCTGGCTATACTTGCTCTGGAGCAGACTGTGAAACCCCTCCAGAAATAAGGGCTTTTTCCCACAGCAGCATGTTCAAAGTATCTGAACCACTAGGGAGAAACTGAGGTGCCTGCTTCTCCTTGTCATGTGCAGAAGCATCTTTGGCTAAATGGAACAGCTTCCATGGGCAATGCTCTGGCTGAGTGTTATGGTTTGACTCCAGCTAAATGCCAAGAGCTCACATACAGATCCAAAACTTCTCAGAGAAGGAAAAAAAAATCTCGACTTTTGTGATAAGGCTAACAAACAACTGTTTATTAACTACTTCATGTAAAACAGGCTCTAACTTAGAATATTAAGTATTCACTACTACTACTACTAAAATCAGAGCTTAAGAGTTTAAGAGTGAGAAGTTTGATAGATGTTACAGACATCTTTCTCCCCCACCCCTCCCTTTTAAGATCCTTCTCCTTCCCTCAGCAGCATGGGAAGGCAGGAGTGGGGGGGTTACAGTCAGACGTTGTCTTTGCTGCTGTTTGGAAGAGAGAGAGTCCCACCCCAGCTTTCCTTGTGGGGTCTTCTCCATGAAAACAGTCTGTTACAAAACTGCTTCTTAGCCGATTTGTTACTGACAACAGCTTTTTCAGGTATTGTTGTCACACATGTCACTTTACCATAGGCGCAGTCATTCAGGTGCTGCTTGGCTGCTTCAGCATGGGTTCTTCCAGGCCNATAGCCACAGCCATTAGAGAAGCCAGGTGCACCATCTTACAGTTTGCCCATGGCCATTGCCACGCTGCCGGAGTTGCAGCAATAACAGAGCCCAAACCCTGAAGCTGAAAGCTTGGTGGCATGTCACAAGTAGCTACATTTTCAGCTTTTAATACAGTATAACTCTTGCACTCCCCCAAAAAATCAGTGCAGGCACGCAGTCTACCAACAGTGCAGCTTAAAAGTTTCAGACGTGAATTATTAGAATGAAGAAATCCTGGCAGGTTGCTTGTTTTGTGTTATTCTGGCTATTATCCATGAGATCAATGGAAATATCTCCAAAATTCCAAATGTTACAGAGGTTTCTATCAATCTCTTGAAAGAAAAGGAGGATTTGGGAGGTTTGTGATTCTCTTTCATGTAGAAAATAACAAAACAAGGAACCATACAAAGTTTGCTGCATGTGCAAGATTAATATGAATGATAAATAACACAAGCTCCCCCATCAGTTTTTAATATGAAAACTAGAAGAGTAAGCAAAGTATGTTTAAAGCATTTGCTTAAATGTCAATATCCTCTCTGCTTCAGAGGCAATGCAGCTTTTTGTGTCACTTCTCCTGCCCACTATTGATTAAACAATCATGATTGCTAATGATGAAGAAAAAGGCACTATTTTGAATACCACACTGATTTTTAACTCCATTGTTTCAAATGTGAAATTATCTTTGTTGTGTTAAAAATCAGTATATTCTTTATTATATAGTCTGGAAATTGTAAGCACGTACATTACACTCTTTCAGTAATTCACACTCATGTCCAAAGATTATTTTTTCCTCCCTTCAGAATTCAATTAGTCTTAATGAATTGCCCTATCGCAAACTATCAGTGAAGCAGAACATATAATCATTATGAATGAAGTTCTCAGAAAAGGCAAGGTCTAAATATTCAAGTGCAATCTGTTCACCTTCACATAAGTAAGGAAAAGATTATATAGCTAAATCCCACAGAATCTGTGTGTTGGAGTACACAGTGTTTGTACTCTGTATTTCTATGGAAGAGTTGCATTCATCCTTTAATACAGATAATAAAGTCATTTAACCATTTTGTCTTGTGACAGAAGTATGGTACATGAAAAGATGACACCAAATTGATGCCCTTGTTTATGGAAAGATAGCAACTTCTCTTTGTATTCAAGTACCACCTGTATTCCCCAATGGTGCCCAATTTCCAATGAATATTAGCAAAACTACATGCAAACTATGACTCCTGGAGGTGATTAATTTAGCAAGGCAATGTTTTCTAGATATAAATACCCAAAGTGGGCATGTAAGTCCTAAAACATTTCCCTTTACTTTAAATATGGGAGTTAGGTTTATTGGGGCTCATTGTGTTGGCAAATACATGAGTAATTTTCAAGTAAATATGACTGTTACAAAGCATTTTATTGAGAGAGTAGTATTTTCTAGATTTTAGTAGGACCTTACTACTTGATTCTTTCCTCCCTTTTTGAAACTCATTTCCCAATGTCGCAAGAGACTCTTAGATGGAATGTATCAAGCAGTTTATTTTCTCTTGTCAGAAGGATGATCTCTTTTGGGTTTATCTCAAGTGCTGGTGTTAGTACATACTCAGGTCTCAGATGCCTTAAAAAGACTTTGTAGTACATGAAAAGCATATTTTGTAGTACGGATTGACATGGATGCTCAATAAAGTCAACCAGACAGCGATTATTTGCTGCAGAGCCAACATGCTTTGACCTGTAGCGGATAAATAAATGTGGTTCAGCTTTTCTTCCAAGCTTCTGGCAGCAGTTTCACAAAATAAGTTGAAGGAAGTACAGTTACAAAGTGGAATTATCTGACTTATTACCAGAAACTTCATTCTCTATCCACTAATATAATGCATAAAATATTAGAGACACAAAAAGTAAAACATATTTGTCTTGAGCAGTACTAACCTGTCCAGTGGGAAAAAATTATTCCCTCCAACCATAAATAACTTTCTTAAGAGTTCTGAAGGTGACATTGGGAATACAAAGGCAGCAACTTCTGTGGAGTAAAGTCTACGCAGATGGATGAAATGCTTATTCTAAAACTAGATTTAGTCTCTGACATTTCTTTTGGTCAAAATCTTCTTCAAGACATAGGCATAAAATAAATGTAAAGTGTAGCACACGACAACTTATAATGGTTTGTGATGGGTTTTACAGCATCCCACTTAACTGTGTTTGCTCTCACCTTCATTTTCTAGTGTTTTGAATTCTGCAAAGTTACTAAAAGTGAGCTTAAGGTGTGTACAGGAGCACCACATTTGCAGGATGTTATTTCCACCTCTTAGCAGGTGATCTAGGTCAGACAGCATGGTGTGTAAGAGCTACTGCAAAGAGAGTAAGAGATTGCTACTAGTGCAGAAACACTAATACCACCATAGTGCTACATCAAAAAGCTTTCTGGTGCAGCAAGTGGAACAAGAAACAGCTAGAGTTTCTCAGCTTCTTACCAGAATGCTTTTCACCCAGTCTATCCTGACACAGGGGATTGGCTCCTGGCATCTATAGTGGCCCCCTGCCAGACACACTTTCCATCTGGAGTCATATATATCTTTTATTGATCTGTTCTCCAAGTCTCCTCCTGACACAGATGAGGATTCTTGTTGCATTCAACCATTCCCTGCATCTCCCTGGTCCCTCCCAGGGTATTTTCTGAAGAACATAGCTCCCAAAAGGATTTACTATGGTTTGTAGTATTCCACTTGAAGCTGGGACTAGAAAGACTTCATATTATGAAAATGTGCCTTCTTAAGTAAAAACCTTTCTCCAGTTTTGCTGCTTCCTAGAAAAATACCTAAAATCATTGGCAAAGATGCTTCTCCATTATTACCTTGAGCACTTTGACAGAGGACAGGGAAATCAAAGATCCATAAACATCCAATCAGACTGATTACATTTCACTGAGGGCCAGATCTTTTTAAAAGCCCTGTATTTATGCCATGCCCATAGAAGATGAATTAAACCCAGAACATTTTAAGGCGCTTCACATAACTATCATAAATTGTTATCACAAATGCAGAAGCTTTTAGTTTTTCACCTAGTGGAGCTTGGTCAATTTTCTCATCTGTGCTTTGTGCATGTGCTTTGTTAAATTTCCTACAGTTAAATTTTTATCTTTGAAAAAGAAATAATTTATGAAAACCATTTACTCAGAATTACTCAACAGTGCAAAAAGTCTTCACTATATTTTCATTATGTGTTCTAACAATTTTAATAGTTCAAGGCAAATCCACTCTTCTAAAGCTGCTGGAGAGAGTTAGTTTGGCTTATCTGTAAACCTCTGCACCACATTCCACCTAGATATATATACCCCCATATCCTATCTGTGATGAAATGCCTGTGCTCTGTGCTTGATTAAGTTACTTGTACAGATAATGCATTTTATGACATCTTTCTATTTGGTACTCATTTAGTGTTGGCCACTAAACCACTTTCAATTATTTGTACTATGGCATTTGTGGTATAACACAGCTTAAAAATATATTTCCCCATTTTTAGATTCTTATCTGGAAAATTTTAGTTCATTATCAAGAATATCAGCTATTGTTAAAACTTCCAAAAGCTGATGTGGCTGAGGGTTTCATACTGCATTCGGATATATAAGCAATAGGTATAAAAGTTATATGCATAGGATGAAAACAATATTTTTCATGTCTTAATGACTCCACATTGATAACTCTTCATATAATGTAAGTTTCATTACATGGAAGGTGTTCATCAGCAAATCATGCCCAACAAGAGACTGCTGTTTGTGCAGAAATTTTGAACACGGCAAAATGGAAAAGGCAGGGGTAGGATGGGGAATTGCAAACCCAGCACAAAACTTAAAATATGGCTATCCAAATATAGGGTAAATAAGATACTGGATGTGCCTTCTTATTGAGATCAAGGATAAACTCATGAGGATTCTGGGTAAGTAGCTCATGTTGAATCCCAGTCAATCACATTACTGCTATGCTATCTATGGAAGACTACATAGGCCAGATGCTGTAATTACAAGATTTTTGGCTATATTCAGTTATTCTGCTCAACATTATTTTTAAAGTCATTAAAGACAGTGAAAACAGCATTTACATCTTAAATTCTCTTTAAAAAGTCAAACTCATCAAAAAACATGCTGCTTGAAGTCCTCCTATTACATATAAACAATTTCCACTTTACTCTTTAAATAATCTGTCCCAGTCATGCAGACCTAACTTGCTGGTAAGACAGGAAAAAAAATTTTAGAATATTCCCAGACTGCTTATGATTCAGAATTTAAGCTTAGAGATTTCAGCAGATCTAAAGTAACCCGAAAATCAAACTCCAAATATATGAAGATGTTGGGGGATTTCCACAAGGTCCAAATCTGCACACAAAAGCCCAACTTTACATTCACAATGAACTACTGTAGAGGTATAAGATGCTGACATATATTCCAAACTTTTTCTTTCCCCACAAGTGACTTTTCAAAGGTGGGTAATTCTGGCTCTTCTATTTTTGCTATGCTGGCTAAACCTGCCATATGGGGAGTGACATGTAGACAACAGCACCAATGAAAATATGATACAAGTCGGTACTGAATAATGGTTAGAATCTGCTCGTGTGTTGCTAACAGGAATTTAATTTGAGGAAGCCATACAAGCTGGCAATCATGACAGTTGTTAATCTGTAGAACAGAGGAATCCTAACAAACTCCCCAAACTTAATAGATATCATTAAATAAAAATGTAAAGGTGATCTATCAACAGTGAATGTAAGCCAGGACTGGTCCTTAGGAGTACTGTCTTGTGCTTTAGGTGCATTAAAATGTCATTATCCATACTCACCAAAGTACCTTTCTCACTTTCTTTCTTTAAACCTTTTTGTAAGCTATAATTACAATTAAGCAAAGACATGTTTATTGTCACAAAACGTATGCCAACAGCTCGCACTAATGCAATCCAAACATTAGTATGAAACATTTTTCCAATTACTGCACAGACTCCCTATAGTGTTTCAAGCTGCTTTATGACATTTTAAACTCTGTATATAATACAGTCCTTTAGAAAACTGCAAAATCTTTCTATTTCTTTCTTATGACCCGAGAAAACCTAAATCTATTAAAAGCACATTTTCATAGCAGCGGGATAAAAATGCTTTTACTACATTTATCTTCAAAATTGGTGGTGTTAAATAGTGCCAGGGGATAAATAACCATAAAATATAACATTAGTGTATGGGGTACTGCTCTAACTAGGCATGAGGGGATGTCTTTCTACCCTTTATTTTCTTCTTTCTATTTGTCCCATTAGAGCTGTGCAATCATTCATCAGTCACTGTGGCAAGCAGTGCTGTTCCATCCTGACTGCTGCCTAAAACGACACCTAAGAAATAAAACCATAGAGAGAAAATACAGTTCACAGCAATCCGGAGATGTCCACACCTATATTCATGACTGATTTTCTG
Organism: Calyptomena viridis; assembly: GCA_013390005.1. Lineage (NCBI taxonomy): Eukaryota > Metazoa > Chordata > Aves > Passeriformes > Eurylaimidae > Calyptomena > Calyptomena viridis. The sequence continues at coordinate 69,669 of WEIV01030261.1, forward strand.
CCAGAACACTTTTGCTATTTATGGAAATAATATTTTAATAGCTTCACACATGAGTCCTGAAGTTTCATTAGAGAAACATTCATTTCACACATTAGATAGAACTAGTAAAAAAGTCTGAATAGTTAATAACCACACCAAAACCCCCCAGCTTTCAGCTCTGATTTGAAGAACAGATGTTACAATCGGCTTCTGCACTTCTAATTCTGCTTCTGACTCCTGGCACTTCCAGCAAACTAACGATAACTTAGTACAGATGATCTGTCGAAGTGTTTGAGCTTTAAGCAGATGCTATTTTTTTCAATCAAAAGACTAATAATAGTAGGATTGAAGCAATCTTACAATAAACATAACAAAAAATTGGACAAAACACAATACCCATGGTAAAGTCACAAATTTTTTTACTAAGAACATTGAGAAAAACAATATGGCTTGTGGGACAGATAGAAGATGGCTTCTTGACATAGCTTTTGATAAAAATGCATCTAGCAGTTCTTTACCTATTATGCAACATCCACCAACTAGAGAGGAGTAACTCACAAGAACTTCTGACACTTTTTTATGTATATTATCTTGCAGAAATAAACAAGGATGTTTGCCTTCTCACTGAAGATTATTTTTTCAGCAAAAAATATGNAGAGCTCTAAACCATCTGGATTCTGTTAATTTAAATTATTTATGAAGTCAAGGAAAGGAAATATCATACTTCAAACCCATGATGCCTGAAGTATAGAGATCAGTAGACAGGCATTTTTAAATCACTCTAGCAGGACTGAATCTGACTCATAAAAATCGCATTTTATTTCACTGAAAGTAATGAGTGATCTCACCAGAATAAACAACAGAAGGCCTATGTTGACAAAACTCCCCATTTTCATGTTAAGGCCAGGAGTCAACATATCTGTAGCTTTGATGACCTCATGGACACAGTACGTGCTCTAAATTTTTTACTTGTTAAGTACTTCTGAGTCAAAGCCTAAATCCACAAATGCAATGAGCCTATCAAAGTCGGGGATTTATTTTAAATTTTAAATTAAGTGATTTTTTTCAACCAGCATGGGCCAGAAACCTTAATTTGTCATGGAGACAAG
>WEIV01030262.1:0-33397 GCA_013390005.1 Calyptomena viridis
TCCTTGGTATCACAGTATTACCTGAATCTGAATCTATAGAAAAAAAAGACTTTTTTCTTCTTTTTTGTACTTATTACCAAAATTAGATTCATTGAGATTCCAATTCAATTTTTGCTCTCCCTGAGAATTTGTGCAGAGTGCCAATCCATACAGACTATTGCAATGGTGGGATATAAATGGGTCTTTATTTGGACTGCTAGGAGAAGTGGGACAAAGTGTGTTAAAGAAAACTAATGGTATTCTGGGCTTCATTAGGAGAAGCATTTCCAGCAGATTGAGAGAAGTGATCCTTCCTCTCTGACCAAAACTGGTGAGTCCACACCTGGACTACTGTGTCTAGTTCTGGGCTACCCAGTACAAGGGAGAGATGGGGCTACTGGAAAAAGTCCAGTTCATGAAGGGACTGGAGCATGTCTTCCATGAGTAAAGACTGACATGGATGCAAGTGTACAGCATGGAGAAGAAGGGTCAGATTGGGGATCTTGTCAATGTATGCAATTACCTGAAGGGACGGTGTAAATAAGTGGGAGCAAGGCTCTTTTCAGTAGTGCCCAGTGACAGGAAAAGATGTAATGGGCACAAATTGGAACACTGGGAGGTTTCGTCTGAATATCAGAAAAAGGTTTTTGTTGTGAGGGTGAAAGACCACTGGCACAGGTTCCCTAGAGATATGAAGTCTCCATCCTTGGAGATATTCAAAAACCAGGTGGACATGGTCCTGAGCAGCCTGGTCTAGGTGGCCCTGCCTGAGCAGGAGTTGTTGGGGCAGATGACCTCCTGAGATATCTTCTAACCTCAGCCATTCTTTGATTCTCTGAATGAAACTGTAGGAAAGCTGTTAATTCAGATCCAAGTTTTACCAGATTCTTGCTGTTAGTAGGAAAATAAAAGACTCAAGCATTCCCCATGATTCATACATAACCATTACATCGAACTCCCAGACAGACTTTTTCAAAAGTGAAATATTGGTCAATGCTGTTATTAAAGATATATTTTGATTTGTTTCCTTTTTACTGTGTTAGATCGATGCAGAACTGTGCACTCATTTAAACTGGGAGAAAAAAAATCCATCCAAAGTAAAAGTTCCAAGATAGGTTCCAATGTACTGAATTAAGATCTGCAGCATGGAATATCACCAATAAGGACATTGACTAAAGTTACTCAGTAAATTGCAAATAAACTAGCCTTGCCAAGTGGTCATACCAGATAATGGAGCTTTCAAATTCAGAGTTGGTACTTTCAGCAGCTCTCATATATATTTGCAACATTTCTTTGATATTTTGAGGCAAAATATCTGAGCTGAGGAAATTGTAACTCCCTCTAGCTGGTGGAAAACCTAAGAGCTTTTAGATGTGACTTTTTGATCCCCTTTCCTAGTAGAGCCCTTCTAAATCATGTTGCTTTGTGAATACATGTGAAAAATCAGAGTTTCTCTAGTAGGTCAAGTATTCAGAACAATCCGTATCGTCTCAGCTCCTTTATCTTCCTCAAGCGTCTCTGCTTTAACAGCCTTACTTTCACTCATGAGAATTAGCTGGACATTGAAGATACGTAACACAGAATGAAGAAACATTATTTTAAGTTGACAATTTATAATTCTTTATAGATAAGCAGTCTTGAGATATCATCAAAACTAATACAGTCTATGACATGAGTTAAAAAGGGCCCTGAAAACACTTCTATATTCAACTAGATATGAGTGAAATAGTAATTGCAGAAATTTCACAGTGCATCCAATACTTCAGCTGAGTGCTAGCCACAGGGACAAAATAACATGCTTGCATAAGTTATGGAAATTTCGAAAAGAAATGCTTTTTAAAAAGCAGAGAGCATCATAGATAACAATGCAAACTACCATGTCAGTAACCCTTATTAAATTTAGTTGAACTTACAGTGTGGGATAGTGGCTGAAGGAAAAAAAAAAGTTAATTTATACTATACTGTTATAAAGTATGCCACATTCATAGTTTCTCACTTTCCTTTGATTCGTTATTAGAGATCTGGAGGTGCCTTCCATTCTAATGGGAAAACAAAACTAAGTAAAACTATAGGATTACAGGTTTTCAAACAAAAGATCTAAGATAGCACAGAGTTTCTTCAGTTCTATAGACCAGAGCTGAAGTCTGACTACTACTATGATAAATTCATCATTTTCCTCTTTTTTATGTGAATCCAGAGACAGAATTATTAGTCTGTCCAAAGCTTTATGAGGAAAACAAGAAGAAAGAAAAAAATGTAGTATGATTTGACCTTGTGTTTCCAAGAAAAAAAATATTCTAATGAAATAGTTGTTTTCATTTATATTTCTTCTTCTGGATGTATCAGATTAGGGACTCACTGTAGTATTTTCATGTATCTGCAAAGTATAGAACAAGTACATTAACAGGCAAGACAAACAATTTTTTTTTTTCAAAAAATGACAAAAAACCCCTACCCTAAACCCCTACAAAACAAATATTTTTTTGCCTTTTCAAATGGTGATTAATCTGAATTTTTTGATATGAAATACATAGTTGAATGATTTTTTATGAAAATTATTTTGGAAACAAAATTACAATCTGACCAAAAAAAGGTTGAGATGGTGATGACAAAGCTACCTACATTTCTCAAAACCTCCTACTTTTTAGGAGTGTCAAGCACATCTGAGGTAGAAATGGTAAATTTAGTACTGACACAGGAGTTTCATCTTGGTAGCTGTCACTAATGCTCATAAATGGTGTTATTATTTCTCATGCTTCCTGTTAAAAATGCAAGAGAACTAAAAAGATACTGAAGGTAGCAAAAGTACAAAACAGATAGAAGCATCTCAGTTGCAGAATCAAGCATAATTACTAGAAAAAACTTTTCATATAAAGGAAGTGGGTTTTTTGTTTGTTTGTTTGGGGTTCAGTCTGTGCAAAACAGAACAAAAAGAGGAGTCCAGAATAGCAAAGGACCAAGATTAATGTTACCAAATATAATGTTACCCAAAATACTCCAGAGTAAAATCAAAATTCAAATTCCTATTCTACAAGCTCCAAGGAAGTTATTTAGTCCATATTTTCTCCAGCAGCATCCTTAAACTAGGCTGAGGAATGGTATGGTGTGGGAACAGTTTTACTTAGAGGAATTACACATTCACCAAGCCAAACTGTCTTTCACTCTAACTGCTAAAGACTGTCATCTCAGATGTTAGGTAACTAACTATTAGTCTTTAGTGAAAATGAGTTTATAGAGATGCTTAAACTTGTGGTCATGTGAGAAAGCAGACACCGAGCAGGCTGTTTTCTTAGTCAACCACTGAGAGAATCATTCTGCGTCATGTCTGAAGTTCCTTTCTCATTATTTTTAGATCAGTTTTTTTCTTGTAAAATGTTTCAGTTTCAAGGAATCAGCATTTTCCTATGGAGAAAAAAAAGAATGTCCCATCAAATACATTCCAATCATCTTTATTTGGATATATTTCAAGTTGTTGTAAAGCAAAGTATATCCTTGGAGAACTGCTCAAATGGAAGAAAAAAAAATCTAGTGAAACTTTTTATAAAGGATATTATTAATGAGGATAATATTAATTCCTTCTTATGGATCAGCACTCCCCTTTGGGGAAATAAATTCTAATATTAACAGAGTGGCAAATATGTTGTTCAGCACATTTGTATTTGTTACTGACCAGATAATATCCTGGCACTATTCCTTAGTGTTTGGACATGTTAGATTTAAATTATCAGGGCCTCTATTGTAAATAATGGATGACTTATACAGAAAGACTTTTGTGATTTGCTGGAAAATGTCCACATTTTCTCCACTGGAAATGAGTTGTGCAAGGTGGCAATGAACTGGAAAATACAGAATGTAATGAAAGGAGGCATAATCAGTTGAGAAGTTGAATGGATTCAATATCAGAACCCTCCACAGTCTGTAGTTACTCAAATGTGCCTTTGTTACTATATCACTATTTTCTGAGGCATGTTTCTTTACAACCATTTCTCAAATTAATTCTCTATTCACATTTGTCTCCCCAATCAGCCTTTTTCAATTCAGACTTGTACAACTACTCTACTTCAGGTAAGGAGAACTCCGCACAGGCCTTAGCAACTCACATAGGCACAAAGCATTTGAGCACACACAACAGAGTCGTGCATAGAATCAAAACATCTCTTATTTTGCTCTGCAAATGTAGAGTTTGACAGTACAGGGTTGCTGCTGTGATGTGCTACTTGTTTATTAAGGCTGGGGAGCTTCACTCTTTTGCAGTGGGAGCTCTGTTGTGAAGTCCTTGTTGTTGGAAAATGTTAACTTTCTCCTTAGGCTACTTTCCAGAAATGGCATCAAAAAGACCTAACTCGGAACACTTCTGTTTTTACTAATGACATCTTGAAAAGGACTAGGAAGCTTGTTGAAAGGTCAGTGATGAAAGAAAAATGTGAAATATAATTACAAATGAAAAATTTCTCTGAACCGAATGTAACCATCAACCATCAGCTCTTGTTTTATGCATTCAAGCATGCTGTTTTCTGTACTTTTCTGTATTTTATGTATGAAAAATTTCTTCCAGGTACCATATAACCATAAAAAGAACAGTTTTTAATTTCTAAGATTATATTATGGAAAATTTATATTGGCTCAAGACTCTGCAGAACTCTGAGCAGACAGATTATTTTTTGCAGGTTTTCTTGGTGAGCAATGTCTCTCAACTCACAAGCTATGAGTTAAAAGGTTTAAAAATAAACTGAATGTTACTGAGGAAATACAAAAAACCACTAACTTGGGTACATTGAATAAAATACCAGCAGGAGGTGGGATTGCTGCAGCCAACGTAGTTTGACAAAATTCCCAAACACAGACATTTCAGGCAGTCTGATGGGGTATTAGGTCCTTCCTTTCTCCAGTCATTTTGTTGACCCCTGATGACCTGTCCAACAACAGTTAAGCTGATGGTCAAGAGTGTGAACTGTCTGTAGAGACTCTGGCTGTGCTTATATCACAGTAATTTGGGACCAGGTCTTCACAGGACACAGACTATTCATGCAGTCAAACAGCTGTTCCAGCATTAAATCTTAGAAGTGTTTTAACAGACTGGTATGCTGTGGTAAAGCATGTAAGACCTGCCCCACATGGCAATCCACCAAATCATAGATCTTTGAAATATCTTCTCTTCAACAGGGACACTCAGAAAATTAGGTAACTTATCTTATTAAACAATAGGGAGCTGTAAAGGTGACCTCCCTTCTTCAGCTCTCCAGGTTGAATTAGTTATATTTATTGGACTTTTTTTTTTTTAAGGGATTTATTCATCTGTCTCTTATTTACTCCTGAAGAATGATTATATATTTATACATAATCAGGTGTTATTTTCTTGGTAGCCACTGTTGTCTGTAGGCTAAAGGAAAGGAAAAGAAAAATTTTAAAATAACATTAGTTCTAAGAAACTAAAGGGATTGAATCACAGTTTGGGAACTTTCACCTGCTCTCTTGGGCATTTTTGTTGTAGCAGCAGCAGTAGCCAGAAGCAGTGGGATGTTTGAAGGTGAAGGAGAAGGATTAATTATTCTGTTTTACCATCTCATCTGAAAAATTTAAAGTGGCAGTTCACTCTGCAATAAGCCAGTCTGAGACAGGAAGAGGCACAGAAGGAGGGAGTCAACTGTTCTTGCATGTTGACTGAACTACTATTGTCTTATTTGAGCATGTTGGTGGTCTCCTGTAAATTGGTTCTATACCGAGATTACCAGCTGCAACCTGCTGATCTACATTACAAAAGGCCAAATGAGTGCTTAGCTGAATAATACAGTACTCACAGTGTGTACTCACACTGAAGCCACAACACTTCCATCCTCCCAGTTTGTCCTTTAAGAAGAATTCCAGATGCTTCTAGCATTAGGTTAGGTTGAGGAGACCTACTTTACTGAACTTCCCACTTTTGTGTTTTGAGTCATTAAGGCTGAAAACTGTTCACTGACTCATATCTATCAATCCCATAGCTATTGGTTCCTGATGATATCATACCACCATTAAGAAAGAAGCTAAAAACTCCAAATTATTTAGGAATTCAGAAAGTCTAGTGAGTGCTGGTTTATCCCTGACATAATTTATTCACTGTGCTAATTCTAGTGAAAAGGCTGACTGAAGTTCAACGAAGCCAAATGCAATATTCTGAACCTGGGTCAGGGCAATCCCAAGCACATCTACAGGCTGAGCAGAGAATGGCTTGACAGAAGCCTTGTGAAGGGGATACTGATTGATGAAAAGTTCATTGTGACCTGGCAATGCACGCTTTCAGCCCAGAAAGCCAACTGTATCCTGTGCAGCATCAGAAGTGTGGCCAGCAGGGCAAGGGAGGCAATTCTCCCCCTCTACTCTTATCTGTGAGACCCCACCTGGAGTTGTGCATCCAGCTCTGGAGTCCTCAATGTAAGATAGACATTCAGCTGTTAGAATGCGTCCAGCCACTAATTTGATCACAGGACTGGAACACCTCTTCTATGAGAACAGGCTGAGAGGGTTGGAGTTGTTCAGCCCAGGGAAGAGAAGGCTCCAGGAAGACCTTATAGCAGCCTTCCAGTATATGAAGGAAGGTATATTGGGTTAGTGTGGCTAGGTTTTGGTAGTGAGGTGGCTACAGGAGTGGCTTCTTTGAGAAGCTGCTTCATGGAAGCTTCTTCCATGTCTGGTAGACCCAATGCCAGATGGCTGTAGGACAGACCCACCTCTGGACAAGGCTGAGCCAATCAAGAGTGATTGTAAAACCTCTGTGATAATATATTTAAGAATGAAGGAAAAAAAGTTATTGGGCAGATGGAGATTGCAGTCAGAGAAGAGCAGAGTGAGAACACATGAACAACAATGCAGACACCAAGGTCAGTGCAGAAGGAGGGGCAGGAGGTGCTCCAGGCACCTGAGCTAAGGTTCCCCTGCAGCCCATGGTGAAGATCATGGTGGAGCAGCTGTGCCCCTGCAGCCCATGGAGGACCACAGGGGTGCAGAGATCCACCTACAGCCCATGGAGGAGCCCACATTGGAGCAAGTGGATGCTGAAAGGAGACTGTGACCCATGGGAGGCCCAGGTTGGAGCAGGTATGGGCAGGGACCTGCTGACCTGTGGGAAGAGGAGCCCATGTTGAAGCAGGATTTTCCTGGTAGAACTTATGGCCTGTGGGGGATCCACACTGGAGCAACCTGTTTCTGAAGAACTGTACCCCATTGAAAAAAAGTGACCCATGTGGCATCAGTTTTGTGAACAAGGAGTCTTCACAATCAGTGGGATGGACTCAAGTTGGAGACGTTAATGAAGGATTGTCTCTTGTGAGAGGAAGCCCATGGGAAGTAGCAATAGGACTCCTCTCTCTGAGGAGAAGCAGAAAGAACAACTGATCATAACCCCCATTCCTGTCTTTCTGCACCACTGGTGGCAGCGGGAGGTATAACTTGGAAGGAGGGGGGTGGGGGGAAGGTGTCTTTAAGATTTAGTTTATTTCTCATTCTCAAGCTCTGATTCTGTTAGTATTAAATTTAATTCATATCCCCACTTAGAGTCTGTTTTGCCAATGATGATAAGTAAAGGATCTCTCCCGGTCCCTATCTCAACTCATGAATCCTTCATTATATATTCTCTCCTCTGTCCGTTTGGAGGGGGAAGTGAGAGGACAGCTTTAGTGAGCACCTGGCATCTAGTCAGGCTTAAACTGTTACAGGAGCCTACAAGAAAGTTGGAGGGACATTTTACACAAATATGCAGTAAAAGCACAAGGGGGAATGGCTTCAAACTGGAGTAGATTTAGATTGGATTTTAGGAAGAAATTCTTGACTGCAAGGATGACGAGGACACTGTAGCAGGTTTCCTGCTACTGTGCCTTCTCTGGTGGCTTCTCTTCAGACCCTGCTTTAGCCCAGGCTAGCTCGCAGCCACATTTGAGGGCCTTGGGGCAGATGTCTGGGCACCAGAGCACCAAACGTCTCTCCACCTTAGAGCTCGGGCACTCCGGCGACTCTGGAGCCACTAGTTAGGTGGTACGCCCTGCCACACACCTCGCAAGAGGCTTCTTGAGTGTGGTCAGTTCGCCCTTTACCTAAACAGCACTCCAGGATGAAGGACCTGTAGCCACTGCTTGCTAAAGGAAGCAGAAAATGTCTCTCTGAGTAGGTAGAACAGAGTTCAGTTTATTGGGGGTTTGGTCCCAATGGGAGCCTACTGCAGAGAGCACCCGGGACCCTCGGGCTCGACTTTTTCTAGGGGGTGTAATTGAGGGGTGGGGAAAAGTAAAACACCAACTAGGGACAAGGGAAGGTGGGATCTGGAGGTAACAGACAGGGGCAGAAGCCAGAGGCCTTCTACTCAACCCTATCCAGGACCGAGTAACTTTGGATTGATAGGGAAAGGACCAGAAGAAGGTGGGAGCTGGGATACAAATATGGAATAAGGGAGGAGGGGTCCGAGGAGGGGATACAACTGAGGGCAGGGATAACATTGTCAGGAGTAACCAAATGGGAAAGGGGGGGAGAGACTAGAACAGTCTATTTACAGAGAGTATATATGAAAGTTAACAAAACTATATATCAAACCCTTATAAATGTATAAACCCATAAAAGCACCATCACAGTTTCCCAGAGAAGTTGTGGATGTCCCACCCTTGGAAGTGTTCAGGGCCAGGTTGGATGGGGTTTTGAGCAACCTGATCTAGTGGAAGGTAGTCTATGATTCTATGATTGGAGAATTGTTTTCTTCTCCATAGCAGCAAAGTTCTTGCTGGCTATATGTGAGAATATAACATATATTAATAAATGACACCTGCTTTTAGGAAAAAATGAAGTTGGAACTGTAGCAGTTGCCATTTCATATCTTGTTTGAGTGCCAGATTTCACTGAGCAAGTCGTCATGCCCCTCTATGTTTCAGCTCCCAACTACAAAACAAATATCATAATAATACTCACTTTTTCATACTTTTTGTCTATCTTAATTACAAAGACTGGATGGAAATGATGTAAGGCTTTATTTGTGCCATGCTGTAAAGCTTAGCTCAGTAGGGACCCATAAATGCCACTGTAGTAAAGAAATTCTTTCTTGCAGTCCTTTCTATATCTCCCAGCACTTCACTAACAGGTTTTATTTCTTTTGTTATTGTCTTGGCAGGATTCCATTTCAAGATACCCTATTTCTATTGTGGCAGTTCATGCTGCCACAAATACTCATATTAGGGAGATTCACGTTTTCCCTGTGGTAATAGGAAAGACGTCACAAGTTGCTGCCATGGGGCTGATCTCAGAATTCAAGTCTCACAGTAAGATACTTTTCATGTTCGTTACCACTTAATATGTTTGCTATTGCATTATTATCTTTAACAGGTATTTTTTATGGGTAATAGCCCCAAATAATCTATTTATTTGGAAATAACCATTTGTTATTTTGTCTGGGCAATTTACCTCTTTCTACTTTCACATTAATGTTGTTTATCATGCTTCTCTCTACTTTGCAAAGCTCTTAATGTTTTTCTCATATCACATGAAGTGATAAAAAGACAGGTCAGCTCCTACACATAACAGAAAGCACCAGAATAATTTTTGTCTTTCAAACTATGTTAAAGCTGGAATTAGTGGGGTGTCTGGTCTGTATGGTCTACAAAGCCTTATAATGTCTACAAGAAACCAGCCAAAGAATGTGAAAGTTATGAACTCAAACACTCCTGACTAGTGTTTGAAGCTCTGTGTTTTCTAGGTTTACGTGTTCATTAACACAGAATTAAAACAAAACAAAACAAAACAAATAAATAAAAGGAAAGAAGGAAAGAGATTTCTCAACTAATAAATATTGAAGAAAAACTCTCTCTTAAATAATGGTCATGTATCTTTGGCTAAAAAAAATGGGATCATAGAGAGAAATTAAATTTTAGAACAAAATTAATGATAATTTTAAGTCTTGACATTCCTCAATATTTTTTGTGGTTATGTTGCTAGCCTTAAAGATTCAAACATGTATCAACACATAATTTAACAAAAATGGAAGCAAAAAAAAAAAAATCATCTGTTTACACAATTGTCTGAAAAAGTCATGTTTAGAAAAATGAAAACAAAATACAGCCCTAAAAAGGGCAAATTTAAAGCAGTCCCAGTGAAGTTCTTTACAATTCAGAAAAAATTGTAGAGTTCTTCTGAATCTCTGAGATCTGGAAAAAAAGTTGTTTTTTTTTCCAGTGAGCAGGTACAATGGGAGCAGAGGCAATCATCTAATAAAAGTGAAAGGAAAAGTCATGTTCCATCATAATTACAAAATTGATGGTATGATTGTTTTTAAGCATTTCTATGGACCATGGTATCCTATTTTTCTATGGCTGTAACAAGGATTTTCAGTTAAATTGAACTTTTCAAGTTAACCTGGCTAAAACCCTAAAAAGGCAAATATTTCAGTAAAGAATTCATCCGCTTATATTCAGAACTGACTGTTCTTTACCATAACATCTAATGTAATATTTCTCTAAGTAATGCAACTTTGATATTGTGTTGATTTTGACATTGACTTGGCAAAAGCAGTAAGTAATATATACTATCTTTATGTATCTTGTATATATATATTATCATTATGTAGATTAAGTGAAACTATAAGTCAGTGGAAATTCTAAAGGTTATTTTTTATTCTCATTGAACTTTTGCACAGTTCCTCATCAACGGGTTTTAAATTACCTTCCAAGTATGAAAGTCATCCCTACCTTTTGTAGATGCAGATACGAGTGCACAGAAAGGATCAATTAATCCCTAACTCTCACAAAGCATCACTATGACAGACCTTCTACAGCTTCCTCACAAGGGGAAGCAGAGGGGCAGGCACTGACTTCTTCTGATGACCAGTAACAGGACCTGAGGGAAAGGCATGAAGCTGGATCAGAGGAGGTTTAGGCTGAACATTAAGAAAAGATTCTTCACTCAGAAGGTGGTAGGCCAGTGGAACAGGCTCGCAAGGGAACTGGTCAAAGTAACAAGCCTGTGTAAGTTCAAGAAACATTTGGACAACAATCTCAGGCATGTGGTGTTATTTTTTTTAGATTGTTCTGTGGAGGGCCAGGAGCTGGATTTGATGATCCTTGTGGGTCCTTTTCTATTCTTTAGATTCTATGATTCTATAATTTTGTCATCCTAGATGCCAGCAATATTGCTGTTTGAGAAAGGTAGATCAACTCAGCTTTATAGTTAATTTATTTTTCATTGATACTTGGACTACACACACAAAATATACTCAACTGAGTAAACTGACTGGCATGTTCAAAATTATCATCAGTATCACTAAACATCTATAAAATATACAATTCTGTATGTAGTAGTATGAACAAATAATTTGGAATTAAATGGTTAGCAATTAAATGTTTCATTACATGTGTCAGCAAGAAAAAATTATGAATCCTGTTTTCAAGTCTCTTTGAGAGGTAAAACAAACATTGGTTATAAGTGCATATACATTACAATGGCAAAACAAGTACTACTAAGACATCTATTTCTTGTACGTGGTACTCTTCCAAACTATTGCCAAGAGACATGTGCAACATTCAATATATAGCTATATTGTCAACCAAAACATATGTTTCATTCCATATATAGCTACTTTTGGAAATCACTGTTATGTTTCATACTTGGTCTAGATTTACAACCTTTAATTTCTGAATATGGCTTAAGATACTGTATTAATTTATAGAGTTCTTTGTTAATGTGTTTCATAAGTGCCTTGAAATTGCTTTTTTAATGGAATATGTAAGTCTTGAAATGTGAACTTGCGTAAATTTCTTTTCTCTGTAAGAGTAGGTGGTTCACCTTCTGTTATTTTTCTGAATTACATAAACACATGCATTACTTCAGTGGCCTAAGGTCTTGGAAACAGTTAACACATTAAAAAAAATCAATGTAAAACATTACTAGGTCTGATCACTGCCATCAAAATTGCATTTAGTCTATATATAAAACAGTCAAAATTTGGATTTGTTAGGATAGCCTTCTGCAAGCTTTTCTTAATTTCAGATATTTCAAGTCTGTTAGTTACTCTTATCTTCTTGGAATGTAGATGAATTCTTATTTAAGGACGACAGTGGTTTCAAACATAGGAAAATGTCCATATGTTTTTGCTGATGTCTTACATACTGGACAGTGCCAAAGATTTGGAGCCCTGAGTTGAAAGATTAAGGGAGGGGAAAAAAAACCCACAAGAGTAAAATAACTCAGACATTAGGAGATGTTTGTAAAAGAAAACAGAGGTTTCTAGCTAGGTGAGTGTTAAATATAACAATAGTACTATTTGATTGGGCCACTTTGTGCTATCTCTGAGAGACAGTTAATGACCGCTGAGAGTGAAGGGCAATGAAACAATTAGACACTTCTATTTAAATAAATCATTTGCATTCTAAAAAATGATCAGTAATCAGCTTTGTAAGCTGCATCTCAGTCACTAATTCAGACTCTGCTACACTACATTTTTCCATTTTCCTTTTTAGCTCAGGATGAAAGTCATGAGACAATTATGATTTTGTTCTGTGCATTGCAAAATATTTTAGTGGTAACTGACATGAGTATTGGGGGCTTGTGTGTAGAAAGAGGGAGGAAGGATAAGAGATAGGGAAGAAGAGGAGTTCTGCAGGGAAAAGGGGAGTAGAAGTAATACATTTTTTTCTGGGAGAGTAAATGCTTTTTATGCTTAAAGGACAGAAGGAGAAGAATTAATTCTTTTTGAATTTCCCTCAAAACCAAGAGGGTCTGCTGGTTCACTGTTGCAGAAAATGAAATGAAAATTTTAATAGATGGGGTTGAAGGAGTTTTTACTGCTATTGTCATTAACAATGAATAAGGAGATAGGTAAAGCATATCATTTGGAAATATTTCTTGTAAGACTTTTTTCCAAATCCTTGACAATCTCTTCTGAAAAGCATCAATATAAAACAGCAAATGGGGATTCCTCTTACCCATTTGCATAGAGAACATGTGAGGAAACTGAGGAGTAGGAGTGAAGTGTGACATGCTCCAACAAGCATCAACCCAATGGACCCTGCAAAACTTAATACTTATGTGCATTAAGATTGAATAAGGGATCAAATGGGAACAAGGAAGTGGAAAGTGAATAAAAAAGAAGCTTCAAGGTAGTCTGAATCTGGCTCACATAAGACTGCTGTCTTTTATACTTTTTTCCCCTCCATTTTGCATTTATTTAAAGGAGTGCACTCAGCAGACTGGCAAGTAGTTAAAATTCTAAGTTTATATATTCTGAGTTTTTTTATTTGCAGCTTAATATGCTTGAATATTTGATAGTTCTGGTGCTTTGGATCCTGAATGCAGCCACAGGTCAGCTGCTGACTGTTGGAGTCCAGGATGATGAGNTTCCACGCTTTGCAGCAAATGCTTTTCGCAGCACACGCTCTGGTATGTTAAACCTAGGTTTGGGTGGCATGCTGAAGTTGTGATAAAGCTTAATAAACAGCAAGAAAAACTGAGAAGCTGTGAATTTTGTTCCTTTATCTGGTACTGGACTTTGATAATAAGAAGAAGTATTCTAACAAAGATCAGCAGGTACTTCAAGAGCTGACTGATGACTGTAACTTCAGTAAGAGCTCTGAAAAAACACCTGTTGGGACATACTACTGTTCTTGCACTGTTGCTTGTTGCTTTTTGCATACCAGAATGCATCAAAAATTAAATTTTAAGGCATTCCAGCATGCAGCATATTGATTGGGTAGAACTTGCAGGAGTCTAAAAGGTGGAAAGTTATTGCAGTTGGACTAATTATTCTTTATGTACAAGGAATTGATTTCTTTTTTCTTTTTTTGCCTCCTGCTTTCTCTGTAGTGAAGTATACAAGAGTAGTTTGTGAATCTCTCCAATTTTTGTAATTCGATCTCTTCAATTTCTATTATTCAGGAGAATAATTGGGTTAAGCAGCTAGAATGTATTAGAATGGCTTCTTTGTGTAATATCAAGTTTTCTTGAACCACAGCAGATTTGAGGCAGTAGAAGTGTAAAGATTTCATTCAACAAATTGCTAAACATTATCTTCTGACAGAAAATCCTAATGGACATCAAAGAAGTTGCAGATAGTTGCTATCTTCCAAGGTTGGTGTCTCTTGACACAATGTAGGAATGAGACCCTAGAAAATAGTTCCAGGAAAGGAATGGTTTATTGATTTATTTAGGATTTTATTTATTTTATTTTTACTTTAATAGTTTTTAATTTTCTTTTGAATCAAGCTCATATGTAGGTGTAGAAGAATGATAAAACATGGGAGAATATTATATAGCATGTGCAAAAGGAGACATGAAAAAGCCAAATGTGATTGGAGCCAGAAATAAAATGCTGCAAATTATTTGGAGAAGAGGTGAACAAAGCAAAACTTCATAAGCTTATGTCAGCCATAGAACTAGACCTTAACCTGTATTTTAGGTCAATGATATAAATAAATTAAACAGCATGTTATCTTGTTACTGTCATAAGCTAACCAGAATATTGCTAGAGAAACAATCTTTTGCTGAATGCTACTGATGCATAATTGACAGATAGATGTCCAGCTGCAGGCAGTTAGAGCACCAAGGTGCAGGTGGCTGATCCCTTGCTGGAGCTTTGCACATCTTCCTAGATTGGTCTGCTGCATGTGTTGCTGCGTTGAACCCTGGGTGCACTGACTGCACCCACCAGTGTTAACATGGGATGGATACTGTTTTGGGGCCAAGTTGCTTGCATTAAGTGTTTTGTTTAGGTTCACAGGAAACTATCTAATAGTTTAAGCAGCATGGTCCAATGTTTACAGCTGAAGTTTAACACATATGGAGCTTGAAAACCTTTTAAGTTTGTGAAAGACTGAAATGTTAAAGGTTAAAGACTCAAACAATTGTTCATTTGCTGAAGCAGCAGGTGCTTTGCTGAAGCCTGCACCCCACAGCCAAAGGGGAAGAGAGAGGTTTTGGGTGAAACTGGTGGTGGTGAAACTTCCGACCTGCATAAGAACAGCCCAGGTGTAGGAGAGGATCTACACCCTCCACTAGGGGATGATCACATTAAACCAGCCTTTGTTTAGCAGAAAGATGGGTTTTGAGCCAGATAAGTGAAAATGCAGATCTTGTGAAGTGGGATAATGCTAATGTCCTCCCTCCTGATGAGGCTCAGGTGTAAAACTCACTTCCCTGCTGGGGAAGTGTCAGGATGTTCACATGTAAATCTGAAGGCATTCATCCCTTCTGATAAGGCACAAAACAGTGATCATGTCCTAGAAGGGATCATAAACCATCAAAGCCCCCCAAAGTGACCCCAGACTAATTTCTGCGGCCTTTCACCAGAGGACTGCACATGATCTATAGTGTTGCACAAGACAGTGTAAAACTCCCCCCCAGGGGAGGTACCTGGGTGTTTCCAGGTGAACCTGAACATATATTAAACTACTGAACTTTATGTTGAATGGGTTTCTCCCACCCTCAATGGAACAAGGCTGTGACCATCACTTTGACCAATGGACATC
Organism: Calyptomena viridis; assembly: GCA_013390005.1. Lineage (NCBI taxonomy): Eukaryota > Metazoa > Chordata > Aves > Passeriformes > Eurylaimidae > Calyptomena > Calyptomena viridis. The sequence goes on from WEIV01030262.1 coordinate 15,447, forward strand.
TAAATTACAGCAATCAAGTCTCTTTGCTGAATGCATGGGTGGTGATATCTTCATTATCTTTCTCTTCCTTTCCTTTCTTATATATTTTCTTAATTGATATTTTCATACTTTTACATTGTTATATTTCTATAGATAGTATGCTCCATACCTCCTTTCCATTGCAACCAAATTATTCTAAAATAAACCTGCCATATGTATACATACCAGTCATTCAGTGTCATTTCACTCTAGTCTACTCCAAGGGACCTGTTAAGAAGAACCTCAGTTACTCTGCCTCACGGGTGGGTCATAACAAATGTTTGACTTGCAGTTTGGTTTTTGTAACAAAACTCCCTGTGGCTTAAATTCATCTTCTGCAAAATGATAATAATCATTCCTGTCTTTCAAACATTAGAAAAAACTTTTGTATAGAAAATATTACCATTAATTGTTCTAAAATATTTATCCTGCCATAGAGTTAATATCTTTTTTTTGACTTTGATATCTGGAGAAGTAGGCAGATAATCAGCTACCACAGTCCATAAAGAGACAGCCTGGGGGGTTTTGCTCAGACATGGTCTGGCTAAAAGAGCAAATAATAAGTTCAACATTGCTCTTATTATGTAGCATTTGAGTCCTGAGAAAAGCTTAATGATTCTCAGAAAGTTCTTCTGTCACTTGAAAGAAAATTCACAAATAAGTATATCAAGGAAATGATATGCTAACAAACTGCAGTACAATTGAAATTATTCAGATGGTGAAGTTGAGTAAGGTTAGACATCAAAGTAAAAATGAGAGAAAAAAACTGCATTGTAACAGTAAGTGCTGTTACTATTTAACAGTTTAGACAAATATTTTTGAAGACTTTATTCTGCTTGAGAAACAAGTTCAGACTCAATGGGTCTTTAAAACTGTGTTGTTTAACTCTGGTGAACAGAAATTAGTGGCTAGATGTTGTGTCCGGTCCGTCCGAGAGGCATAAAATACAAGAAGGCTGGACTTCATGCAGTTTCTCAGGTGATTATTTAACTATTTGCATGCTGGTGCTCTACAGTCTAATCCTAAGCATTCTAAGCATAGCTAAGCATATCTTACCTTTCTAGTAGACTCTGTGTCCATGCCCTCCAGACAGTGTGTCTAGGTGGGCCTGGACACATGTCTCTTCCTGGCTAGATGTACACCAGGCAGAGGGTCTGCTCTCTAAGAAGTCAGAAACATGTCTGCCTTCTTCTTGCTACGCAGTTTCAACTATATATCAGACTATATTGTTTACATTAATTACTCAATGACCTGGGGATCAGGTTCTCCTTGTGCAGTCCATGTCCAGTCAGAGTCTCACTTCTACACATGCTCAGGCAGAGATTAGCCTTCAGCACGGGCCTACAGTTATATTTTAACTCTGGAAGGCAGCTGTTTCCTTGTAAAGTAGATGTGCCAGGTTTGCCTGGCAAATTTGCTTGCTAACTCATGATTCTTAGAAAATCTGATGATCTATTATAGAAAAAAAAAAAACCTCTGCCTTCAGATTTCCTTTTTTTATGACTGCCATTCTACAGCATGATCATTATTCAGAGTGCAAAGATAGAAGAATTCTATTAGACAATGTTAGACTTTTGCAGGTTATGTCAGAAAATTCCACTAAATCTATGTAACAGCTTTTGCCTTGATGCCATTATACACTTACATGGGGCATAGGTATTTGGACCCAAATTATCTTTTAATAAGACACAATATTCTGACAATTCAGTTATTGCCAAAATATTGTATGTTAACATATTAGAACTTAGGATAACTGAGTAACTTGGACTGCTTGTTTTCATGATTGCAAAATTCTTCTTACTTGGGAGAATGAAGCAGAACCCAGAGTATCAGCAGCTGTATTCTAGCAAATTAACTTGGACTTGGTACTCTATCAAGAAAAAGACTAAGACCTTCGTCTATTATTATGTCTGGCACTGCTTGCTTCTTATGGCACTGTGTATGTCTAATCTGGCTTTCCAAAGGAGAAATATCTGAGATAGACTGCGGACCTATCTATAGAACAGGCTAAGCTCATGTTAGAGGATTTAATTTTATAATGAAAAACTGCATTAAAATGCTGTAAGAACTCTCAGCTCACAATCTCTCCACAAATTTATCTCTCCTTTCAAAGTGATTTAGAAGATTTAGTGTACAGTTGATTTGAGATGTGTTACAGTTACATAGATCCAACTGAGGTTAAAAAGAATGAGAAGGACTTGCGGGTCCTGGTTAACAACAAGCTGTCCATGAGCTGGCAGTGTGCCCTTGTGACCAAGAAGGCCAGTGGTATCCCAGGGTGCATTAAGAAGACATTGGCAGCAGATTGAGGGAGCTGATCCTGCTCCTCCACTCAGCCCTAGTGAGGGACATCTGGAGTGCTGTGAGCAGCTCTGGGCTCCTCAGTACAAGAGAGACATGGAGTTCCTGGAGCAAGGCCAGCGAAGGGCAACAAAGAGGATTAAAGGACTGGTGCATCCCTCTTACAAGGAAAGGCTGAAGGAGCTGGGACTGTTTAGCTTCAAAAAGAGATGACTGAAAGGGGACCTCATCAATATCTGTAAGTATCTGAAAGGAGGTTGTCAGAAGATGGAGCCGGGTTCATTGATGCCAAGGCATCAATGATGAGAGGCAGCAGGCAGAAACCGATGCACAGGAAGTTCCATCTGAACAAAAGGAAGAACTTTTTTAGTGTATGGGTGACTGGGCACTGGAACAGATTGCCCAGAGAAGTTGCAGAACCTTCCGGATGTAATCCTGAGCAATGTGCTCTCACATGACACTGCCTGAACATTCCATTCTCTGACTTAATTTCCAGATTTTCAGTATATGTTACCATGAGTGAATGGACCTTATAATTTTTGTCACTTTTCTTTCCCTATGTTATTATAAATATGAAATTGTGATAGTATCCACTAATATTTCTACTTTTGCTTTTGTTATTTTCTAAAAACAGTGTCATCATGAAGAATAGTAAATTCAATGTTTAGCACTGAATAGTGTTTTTTGTTGTGGTTTTTTTTTTTTTAAACCTTATGGCTGCTATTTTTTAATGTTATTTAAAGTTCTAATTTAAATATTACCTCAAAAAAGAAAAGGTAATGTCCAGGACACATGCATTTGGATATTTTACTTCCAAAGTTCTGTCACATTTAATCATATATTTCTCTTATTAGTGCTTTCTGAATTAGAGATGATCTTGAATCATGAGTGTGAACACTCTGAAATAGAATGTTTGGAATTTGGCCAAATTTCTGCCCATTGCTTAATGCCAAGAGTGGGGCTGTTTTTAATCTGCTGTGCTGAATTTAATTTGTGGTTCTGGTCATAAAAACTTTCTCCTATTGTCTTTCTAGAATCTGTCCAACATCATTTGAACTGCAGAATGGAGCCAAGTAAAAGAAGCAAACACAGACCATCCAGGTCCAAAGAAGTTTTACATCGCATTTTAAAATTAAACTACTTAAATTGGGCTTTAATTTACATATTAGATATAATATCACACTCATTGTATATTAATTAAATAGCAATGGATCGTTACCAGGCCACTTAATGAGGTGTAACAATGGCTGCATATAAAATGTAGAGATGCTATTATTACACTGTCCTTAAACCTCAGTAAATTTACTTGAATAATTACTAGTGCATCAGCAACACACAGCAGCTAATGCACCTCTACATCAATTCATTGGTGTAATTGATACAAACAGGTACCAAGCAGCTTCCAGGAGCCTGTGTTCCTGTCCTTCTTCCTTGTTAGTATACTGATTTGAATACATTTTTGCAGTCAGAGATTATCACCGGCAATTCTCGAACCTTAACTTGTCCCAGTTTTATTAATAGTATTATTCCATAAACAATTAATGTGAGTCCTTCAAGGACTCACAAAGGGTTTCAGTAAATTTCCCTTTTTCATGTGACAAGCACCAAACAGCACTTCACAAGACAAACACAGCACCAATAATTGGTGTAATTTTAGGGTGTATACTCATGATTATGGTCACCTGAGCCCGGGTGTTCCTCATGATGGAGCAGGTGGAGAGGCAGCGGTCCTGGGCCACCGCCGTGGTCTTCTGCAGTGGCATTTGCTCCTGGCGTGGAGGGAGGGCACAGTGGTGAGGAGCAGCTGCCTGGCTGCCTGCAGGGGGCCGCTGGCTGTGGCACTCGCCCTAACATGGGGGGAGGCACGCTGTCTGCCTAACTCTGCCACGTCCTGGCTTGGTTTCCCCTGGCGCTTGGGTTGCCGAGTCCCCTTGCCAGCACAGCCTGAGGGCGGCTGCCATGTTGGCCACATGGACATGAGGACCCAGGGTTCCCGTCAGTGGGAACAGGGAAAGGGTGGAGCAGACACCTGAAACAACCAATGGACAGGCAGCCCATGGCTCTGGAGGCAGGGAAAGGGGGGCAGCAGAGTAACTACGCATGCGCGTAAGGATGCTGGGATTGGAGTAAAAACTGTAGAAAAGTTTCCTGCCAGGCCCCCTTGGGCTTCTTGGGGGGACCATGCGGAGCTGGAAGGAGGATTCATGCCACTCTGCTCACCACTTCCATCTTCACCCCAACCTCTGACCAGCCTCTGCCAGCCTGCAACCCCCACCCTGGACACTGTTGTGACTGCCAGATCCATCTCAGCAGCAGGCAGTGCCTCAGCAAGCAGCAATCCAACTGTTTTCTCTTCAACTCTCTGGGTTTGCCAGCAATAACCTCTCCCCCTCCTATTTCTGCTGTTCCATTCCCCTGGAGGTGGCAGAGAGGGCTCCATTTCCCCTGGGGTCCCCAAGCTCCAGGATTTTTCCTTGGTAACCCTTCCTCCTCACCCTGGTAAACTCCAGCTGTGTATATATAAATATATATATATGTACATTTGTCCAAACTTAAAGTTTTCCTATATTTTTATTCAGTTCTTGTAGTCTTGTGAGCCTCATATTAAATCATATCCTGTTGTTTAAACCACGACACATGGATTCAGAATAACTTGGAAAACAACTGGCTTGTATTATTTCCTGATTAGAGGTACCAGTAAAATGACTTCCCTCTTCTCTTGATTCCCACTGACTAATGTCTGGGCAGATGACTGACACAGAGCAAATGATGTCTTGATTGTTGGTTATTCCAACAATATTTGTAAGCACAAGTGACTCTTTCATGGCTATACTGCAAGTACCTTTTCTGTCAAGTGAAGATTGGATTTTTACCTGATGTTTCCAGCTTGAATTTGGGGGCTCTCACCTACACACCATTTAATAGTAACCATGGTTGTGGTTAAAATATTTCTTATGTAAACCTTAATCTGGAAGTACCATAAGTTTCCTAGTGATGCAGTATTTCAGCTGTACCACCTTCTCCGAAACACTTTCAGTCAAGAAACAGTTGATTAGCAAACAGGGCTCAGAAGCAGGTCAATCAAACATGATCTAATAAAGGGTAACTGATATATTTGTTCTCAAAACTTGAAAAGAAGTATAAACTGAAGGAAAGACTTTTCTTCATATATAGGCTGGAGTTCCACAGATAATAATAGGATGGAATGGATTTAAATAATAAATTGAGCTTTCTTTTGTGAGTTCAAGTACTGATATTTTTGCTGCTATTTCTAAATTAAACTCATTTATTGCTAGTGACTGGACATCTTTGTCTGCCTTACATAGTTAGATGTACTCCAGTTTGTAATCTTTTCAATTATTCAGTGTTTCTAATACTTGCCACTTTAGCTTTTTGTAGATCATGTCTTAGAGATGTGAAGGAGGAAGTAATTTTCTTGCCTCTGTCTTTACTTCAGGAGAGATTCCAAATAAAAACAAAACCCAAACAATCACAGTTAGTTGGAAAGAAAATATAACTTGCACCTACATCAGAGGCTTTGAGTGCTTCAACATTATGAACATTTTTGTTTAATTCTTCTTAAGAAAGCAAGTTTCTGTATTTTTTCCATTCTGCAGATGAGAAACTGGGAGTAGAGAGAGAAAAAGATTGAAGGAGGTTCAAAGTATTACAAGAGATCAAAAATCACTCATGGCCAAGCTTGTAAATATTTATTTGTATGCTAATTTGTCTTCATACTTGTAGTTATATATTAGAATATAGCTTTTTGTGCAATACAATTAATATCAACATACTTGACTAAAACTTTGAGGCAAAATAAAACAAGGGATTTCCTGCCAGCAACAAATCAGGGGAGAAAATGGCCAGGAGGCCAAATTCTTGTCTAATTTATATCCTGCACAACATCACAGAGTTCAGAGCTGCTGTATGATTAATGATTTCTATAGTTAATGGAGCTGTACTAGTGTAATGAAGAGAAAAAATATGGTCCATTGACTTTCATGGACTGACACTGACCATATATTAGTGCAAGTCTAGTGCCTTATCTTATGCAAACTGATCAGGATTTTCAAGACTATCTGTTGGTTTGTTATATTTCGGAATAAAACACGTCAAAACAAGGCTATACAAACCAATGTCTTATCTCCAACAGCAGCTAGTGCCAGATATTCAGAGAAGAAAGCAAACTCAGAAAAACTAATGAAATGTTCCAAAATATTACAGGTTAGAATGGCATTTCCCCCATCTCAGTTTTTATGCTTGCATCTGTGTCTAGGTCTATGTGTCACACTTTTTTAGCCAAGCCAATATAACAATTCACATTTATACCATTCCTCACAGATATATTACATGGGTTTTTTTTGTCTTTTTTCTCCTCCCATAAAATGAAAGCAAGCTCTTCATATTTGATTGAAACATAAATCCCAAACAATATGAAGGTAATAAGAAATTTTAATTACAGGCGGCTGACCTTCTCTCCATCCTTGTGTCTCACCAGGAGTGACCTTTCAATTTATAACTTTCTGTTGGCCTTTTCAGTTTTACAAGATCTACTCTCTCTCAGCTCCACAGGTAAACACTGCCTGTATAAATTGTCTGTGGAAAACTGCTATTTTGTCACTTTCTGACAGGCTTGGACTTCCTAAGTTGAGTTACTTGGCATAGCAAATGTGCTAGTTGACACAAAACTACCGTCCCAAAGCCATGTGTCAGTATGATAACACTAGAAGTTTCCTCTCAGTTGTGTCCAAAAAAATCTGATAGCTGTTAGGTTACAGGTATACTGAAACATCTGCTCATGAGGCTGAGCAGCCTTGACTCATCTTTGAACACTGCTGCTTGTCTGTACTGTTGCTTGCTTTGTAGGTTAATGGTAAACACTTGACAGCAGGGGCATTCTAGGTGCAATACCTAGAATGATAGGTCTTTGGCTCATGAGGTGTGTTCCCTAGCTCTATAAAAATTAGAATATATTATTTAAATATCCTTTGGGGTGGTTGGGGCTTTTCTTTCATGAAAAAACATTCCCCCAGATATCAGCCAAACAAACCAACCTAGAAGATACTGAATTGTTTGAAATTTTATCCAGCTTGTCAAGGCTTACTTTTCATTCTTAGTTTGGGTCAAATGATTGTAAAAGATCTCCAATCACATCATGATCTCCTCTCTGTGAGGTCCCTCCCACAGGAGACAGTCCTTCATGAACCTCTCCAGTATGAGTTCATCCCATGGGCAACAGTTCTTCCCAAAACTGCTGCCACATGGGTCACTTTTTTCTCCATGAGATACAGTCCTTCAGAAACAGGCTGCTCCAGTGTGGGTCCCCCACAGGCCATAAATCCTACCAGGAAAATTCTGCTCCAGCATAGGCTCCTCTTCCCACAGGTCAGCAGGTCCCTGCCAGGACCCTGCTCCAACATGGGCCTCCCACAGGGTTACTCCTTTCGGCATCCACTTCCTCCAATGTGGGCTCCTCCACAGGCTGCAGGTGGATCTCTGCATCCCTGTGGTTCTCCATGGGCTGCAGGGGCACAATTGCTCTACCACTGTCTTCAAGACAGGTTGCAGGGGAACCTGAGCTCCAGCACCTGGAGCACCTCCTGCCCCTCCTTCTGCACTGACCTTGGTGTCTGCATTGTTCACATGTTCTCACTCTGCTCTTCTCTGGCTCCCATCTTCATCTGCATGCAATATTTTTTTTCTTCCTTCTTAAATATGTTATCACAGAGGTGTTACTATCACTCCTGATTGACTCAGCCTTGACCAGTGGCGGGTCCATTCTGGATCTGTCCGGCATTGGCTCTGCTTGACATGGGAGAAGCTTCTGGCAGCTTCTCAAAGAAACCACTTAGCCTCCCCACTACTAAAACCTGGCCACAGAAACTCAATACAATAGGAATGGTCAGAGGTGCTCTGTAAGGTCAATAGGCAATACCTGCATTAACACAGCAAACCTTCCAGTTAGGCTCTGAGACCCTAATTGGAAAGACATGCCTGAATTTCTGTGGTACCCACTGTATTCATTTGCTGTTTAAGCAGACTTCAACTTTCCTGCCTGGGATTTGGCAGGATTTGCCAAAATAAATGAGCCGAATAAGATCAAGGAGATATAGATATATATTTCAAATAATCTTTGTTCTCTCACTCACTCTCTCAGCTTCCAGGATCCTACAGTATGACCTATTGGGAGAGATAGACCAGATGAATTAATACTAATGTCTGACAATGTTGTTCAGTTCATTGTAAATTGAATTTGTGGCACTAAAACTGATTAACAGTAAGCATGGCAAAAATTAATAGTAGTGCTAATTAGGTTTCAATAAATTTACTTTATAGTCTTTCGAACAGTCTTTTACTAAGGCAAGTGAACATCAGTCCCATTACCTGCTAGACAAGACCTGTTAGAAAGAAAGCTAGAGAGATTTATGTACAGTTCTCTTCCCAAAGCATATAATGACACTAGGTGAAGATGCATCAGGTAGTTTTCTGTAACAGTAATGAGTGGGAGATCTAGCAATGAGTTAGCAATAGATTCAGATTGTCCATGGAAGATGAAAACTACCTGCTTTTTTCAAAACTCTGCTTATCTTGTATCAGAAATTTGCTGCTTGAACAATAAAGGAATTATTAAATATGTCAGGATTTTATGTAAATTGCACATTGAAGATGACATGGTAAAAAGAGAAATGTGTAAGGGTAGCATTTGTAAAACAGTTTGAACATCTCTGCTGCAAGCAAGGGCCATAATTTTTAAGTTGGTTGTATGTATTTCATACCACTTTCAGTGAATCTTGGTAAAGTGGATGTTTCTCAGGGCTGAATATTTCTTATGTACTTCACAAACTTTTAAGAAAGGATTGGTAGAAATCCAGACTGAAATACAAAATCTGTGACTTGACGACAACCTATTAGCTGGGGTGTGACTTTATGCAATTGGAGTGTGGCTTTATTTAATCCATAAAAGTAACTTGTGTCTTGTTATTCAGTACAGAAAGTTACACAAAGGCTGAAGCTTGTGAACCACAGAGACAATGGACTTCATGACACAAAAGACAGGAGGTAGAAATTCAATGTAATTAGAAAAGCTATAATTATCATGCTATATCATGCTATAACTATAATTCATGCTATCAGTGCATGAATTGCCACTCATGCGTCAGCTCTGTAATTTTTACGTGTGCATTGCAACAGTAGAAGACAGTCAAGACACATCCACAAGCATGTGGGTAAAATGTCCAATGGGTGCATGAATACATTGACTTCATTGTGATTCCTTATTTCTTGCCAATTAGCTACAGACCACTAAGCTGGTTGACTCAGTTGCATTTTTATCCTTTCCTTGGTATTTCAAAATATATTTTTACATATGTGTTCTTACTAGACTGAGCTTTAAGATCCTGTATTGGTTTGACTCTGGCTGGGCACCAAGGACCCAGTAAAGCCACTCTTTCGCTCTCAACCTGCAAACAGACAGGGGAGAGAAAAAAGAGAGTTTCACAACTTTGGGATAGGGACCAAAGACCATAAGAAACCCCTTACTGATCACCATCACAGGTAAAACAGACTCCAGGTGGGGATATTAAGAATTTATTATTAACAAGATCAGACTCTAAGAATGAGAAGTATGATAAATCTTAAAGACACCTTTCCCACTCCCACCCTCTCTTTCTAAGATCTACCACCTCCCCGCCAAGTGGCCCAGGGAGACAGGAGTGGGGGTTGCAATCAGACGTTGTTTCTACTATGTCTTAGAGAGGAGTCCTTCTCCTGCTTCCCGTGGGGCCCCTCCCATGGGAGACAGTTCTTCACAAACTGCTCCAGCGTGAGTCTATCCCACAGGCAACAGTTCTTCACACAGTGCTGCCATGTGGGTCACTTTTCCACAGGATTCAGTCCTTCAGGCACAGGCTGCTCCAGCATGAGTCCCCCACAGGCCACAAATCCTACCAGGAGGAATCCTACTCCAGCATGAGCTCCACTCCCCATGGGCTGCAGGCCTCTGCCAGGACCCTGCTCCTTCATGGGACTCCCATGGGGTCACAGCCTCCTTCCAGCATCCACCTAGAATCACAGGATCATAGAATTAACAAGGTTGTAAAAGACCTTTAAGATCATCGAGTTCAACCTAAAAGCCAACACTAACCCTTCATCTAAACCATGGCACTAAGGGTCTCATCAAGTCTGCTCTTAAATACCTCCAGGGACACTGACTCCACCACCTCCCTGGGCAGCCCATTCCAATGGCAAATCACCCTTTCAGTGAAGAAGTTTTTCCTAATATCGAGCCTAAACCTTCCCTGATGGAACTTGAGACTATGTCCTCTTGTTCTGTCACTGGTTGCCTGAGAGAAGAGATTAACCCCCACCAGACTGCAACCTCCTTTCAGGGAGCTGTAGAGAGCGATAACGTCTCCCCTGAGCCTCCTTTTCTCCAGGCTAAACAACCCCACCTCCTCAACCTTTCCCCATAGGACTTGTGCTCCAGCCCCTTTACTATCCTTGTCACTCTTCTCTGGACACATTCAAACATCTTGATATCTTTCTTACTGAGGAGCCCAGAACTGGACACAGTACTCAAGGTGTGGCCCAACCAGTGCCAAGTACAGAGGAAGGATAACTTCCCTAGTCCTGCTGGCCACACTATTCCTGATGCAGGCCAGGATGCCATTGGCCTTCTTGGCCACCTGTGCACACTGCTGGCTCATATTAAGTTTCCTATCTACCAATACTCCCAAGTCCCTTTCTGCCTGACCACTCTCCCGCCACTCTGTCCCCAACTTATAGCTCTGCATGGGGTTATTGTGACCAAAGTGTAGAACCCGGCACTTGGATTTATTAAATTTCATGCTATTGGAATCAGAAAATCTCTCCAGTCTGTAAAGATCCCTCTGTAGGGCCCTCATACCCTCTAACAGATCAACACTTGCTCCCAGCTTGGTATCATCTGCAAACTTGCTAATGGTGGACTCAATCCCCTCATTGAGATCACTAATAAAGATATAATCAGAACCGAGCCCAACACTGATCCCTGGGGGACACCACTAGTGACTGCTGCCAGCTGGATATGACATCATTCACTATCACTCTCTGGGCTCGACCATCCAACCAGTTCTTAACCCAGCACAGAATGCTTGTGTCCAAGCGACGGGTTGCCATCTTCTCCAGGAGACAGTGTTGAAGGCTTTACTGAAGTCTAGGTATACTACATCCACAGCCTTCCTCTCATCTACCAGACAAGTCACTTGGTCATAAAAGGAGATCAGGTTGGCCAGGCAGGACCTACCTCTCCTAGATCCGTGTTTGTAGCCTTCCCCTGTCAGGGCTTGCCGAGGGGTGAGTGTGCCCCTGCACTCCCCAGGGGATGGCTGAGGGAAACAGAGGACGAAGAAGGTGCTGGCGGCTCCCCATGGTTACATATAGTATAAGTTTATTCACTCCAGAGGCAACAGACCATCTGGAGGGTCCAAGCTCATGGGGGATAACCAAGGAAGAGCCCTTCCCATTTCCAGCCCCTGGTTCTTATAGGGGGCTCCAGCCAATAGGAAGGGAGGACAAGGGAAGGGAAGGGAACAAACCATCTGGGGTGAGGGGTAGGGCACATCATAACAGGACATACCATGTAACAGAACAATAATATACAGTGAGAAATACATGCTAATCACACATTGCAACACATGTTGGCTGGGCCTAATCTCCTGGACATCCTTCAGGTGCTGCATGATTGCACCCAGGATTATCTGCTCGATAATTTTACCTGGAACAGAACCTGCATAAAAAAAAAGATTCAATGAAAACTAAACTTCATTACAGTATTTCTAGAACTGTTTCTCTAAGTTTACAAGATGCATTTTAGTTCACAAACTCATCTTAGTTGCCCACTGCACAAATAGCGAATAATTACACTGAAATATACTTGGAAATCAAATAATTCAGCTATAAATACAATATAAATTTAAATATAAATAATAATTTATTTCTCAAAAACTTGATTAAAAAACCAGTATAAGTAAAAAAATTGGATTATGTTTCTCAAAAGATCATTCATGGATGTATACAACTACTGTTGACATTCTCTTTGCTTGATAAAGTATCTTCATTTATAGCTAAATTGGAAGTAAGCCAGGAATGTAGGATCACAAACTCTCTAACACAAGTGGACAAGCAGAAGGGGAAATGTCCTCATTTTACTCATCTGAATTATTCATTCCTAGCTCCATATTTCCCTTTCATTTAAATTCAAAATTTTCTTAGCTTAGTTCATTTTGGTGTTTCATTTTTGATGATCTATTGATCTCTGGTGGAAGAAGTTCCTTTTTGTCTGTCAGCCTTTTTCATCCATTTGATCAGGTAATTGTCAGCCTCACGAAGGTCAAGAGCCTGCTGTTAGATAAAATCAGCATTTATATAGAATCCTTGGGAGGTCAACCATTTTCATCTCTCAGCAAAGGGGAAATAAATGGCAGAGTTTATTTATAGTCCTTTTTTTCTTTTGTTAAACACTAAATGGGCCAGAGTCTTAAAAGAACTTGGTAATGAAAAAGTGGAACAAATGTCATACACATAGCACTGTAAGAGTTTGCAGATCTGCTTTGCTGCTTCAGATTACCATAAATATAGGAACTGCTCATAGAAAAAGATTAGACCAGCCATTTGTGTTCAGTTTTGAGGTTTTGGTGGGTTTCACCATCTTTGGTATCTTACATATTCTTTGGTGTATAAGGCACGATTAGGTAATCTGCACCTGGAAATAAGTTTTTGTTTTGGAGTTAGCCTAGTATTAACAAAGTTATTTTGAGGTTCTTAAGTGAAAAGTGCTCTTTAACCATGAATTGTCTTATTTCTGATTTATTTGGTATATCTATTCACCTTTGCTGCACAGAAGCAGGAAAAATTTAAATAACTCTACATCAGCCTTGCTACATGCCTATCTAGTCTTAGCCTTCAGTGTCTTCAATAGTCTTGTATTAACAGAGACAAAAATAAAGCAGAGAACTTGTGGAAGGCTGTCAGAGAAGTACTGACTTATGTGTTCTTAGGAAGGTTCCTCAAACTCTGAGCAGATTGCTAGCTGGGCAGACATTTAATTTTCTTAGCACACCTCCTCTTATCTGCAACATTGAACTTTGCATATTTAGAAAACAATTTATCATATTCCTTCTAAAGCAGGGTATACATTGCAGAACAAGGAGATTTTTTTTTCTCTCAGGGAATTATTGTTATTACTTTACAGAGACCCATCAAAGAAGTTTGCATTTGTTTGTGTTACAGGTAGTTCTTTAATATTTTTCCAGACAGACAGTAGAATAAAGAGAGACAAGGCATATAATTAAATACTATTTGTTTAGTTCTGAACACAAATACCAGATTTTGAGTAGTGATTGCATATTTAAGAGGGAAAATATGGTATCTTTTTTTTGTTTCCACTTAATATTATCTCATTAGCTTTGCATATATGCCCATGTGTTTGCAGACAGGGCGAGTATTTGAATTATATTTTTAGTTTTATCAAAGTCCTGCACTGAAAACTCACACAGTATCAAGTAGCTAGATAAACTCTAAGTCCTTTCTAATCTATTTTTTTTTCCCATGATAGATCTCCTTCTCTTGGAGATGACAGCCTACCTTTTTTCCCCTCTTAAAAGTGCCTTTGCCTCTATTAAGACAAATACTGTTAAATTGTGACTGTTTCAGCATTTATAAATATAAGAATATCTAAAAGTCTTGAAGAATTTTTTTAAACTTTACAGTCATATTTACTATGTTGTTTACTAAAAAACCCCTCAAAACAAACCTTAAAGGATGTTTTTTTCAAGTGCAGACATAGCATAGAGATGTATATAATTTATATCAATGGAACTACCCTTTAGACATTAGGCCACATTCATAATACCTTCTATCACCCAATATAACCCATATATACAGTATGTTTTATCAGTCATGTCTTAACATAAGGCACTAGAAGTTTAACTGTCACTTTTTAAAGACTTATCAGCAAGGGTAATTTATTACATTATAAAATGTTTACTGGTTAAACTAATGCAGCTTTCAAATTAACCCATTGCTGACATTAAAAAGCAAATTTTGGATACTAATTTTGTCTATAAAATACATTTGTAGAGCTGCAACTATGAAGAAGGAGTTTAGTTTATACTAGCTGGCAAGGGAAATCTTTCAGTCACCACAGATTCTGAAGCAGCGAAACGAATGGCAGCTATAATGCAAAATATCAAACTCAAAATGATTTTGAAGTATCCTTTGGTGACTTCTCAGATGTTGTTATTTATTTCTTTCTCAGCATCTCTGCCCAGTAAATTTCATTTACTACCTCTCTCATTTTCACTTGTCCCTAATGATAACTGCCTGCAATTGATAATTAATCCAGATAATGACACTCCTGGATGTGATAGCATATCTCTGGACACTGAAGTGTGTCCAACATGTCATTAAAATCCTATTAAAGGTTTATTCACCAGTCCCAAATTAAAAATAAACATTGACGGTACATTTGAGAGAATACTGTTTGCACTGACCTTGCAATGCACCTTTCAAAAAATGTAGCAGAAAGGACTTTTATGTCACAAACTGAGATGGTATTTTATTTATTTCTGTTCCAGGGCAAATAAAAGTTCTCTTTTAGATATTGGGCCTTGAATGTAATGTAGTTTGTAATCTACTGCCCAACAAATGTAGAGCATGCTCTCATACATCATCGAGGATGTCTCTTTTCCTGTGGAACTTATTACACACTCCTTTTTATCAGTCCAGAAAACCAGTCCTCCTTACTGGTCAGATTCAGTTTTCATAATTACAGTTTACCTACATATGTCTCACTCTAAATTTAGGTCATTTATTCATTCTTATAGTCTGCTTTCACAATATTTTTTGCTTTCTCTTTTCCCAATATTTAATTTTTAAAATTTATTCTTTCTAGGCCTTTCTAGGCAGTTTTTCTATAAGAAAACGTATAGAAAAAGGTGTCCTTTGTTTAGGACCAACCCCTTTCCCTTCTTTGTCTTTTCTTGTCCCACTGCCTTCAGTTTGTTTCATTCTTTATTGCTTTCTGGAATCAGGTCACCATCTAACCATCTGACAACCTAATTTCTGATGTTTAGCACTTTTCATCTCTTAGAAGCTGCAAAGAAAGGAGTGATGTTTTACCTTAGGAATTTGCTAAAGGAACATGCCAAAGTTATAGAAACCCTTAACTCAGTACAACTGCACATTCTTAATTAATAGGTGTCATATTTACTTGTTTTTAAATGTGCTCAGAAATTTTGAATGAAGCAACCTGAGTTGTAAATCAAAGGCCATTTGTTTGTGCTGTGAAACTTGTCAGAGATTTTTTTTTCAGTGGGAGAAAAAGTACTGAATAGTAAACAATTATTCACTAGGATGATTATGTGCAAACAATGATAATCTTCTAGAGATATAAAGAAATTTTCAAAGGTAAATATTTGAACTAATTGTTATATAATACTTCCTTATGCTTCCATTATACTTCCTTGCTTTTTAGGTTGATTTCTTAAATATCTCTGTGGGTAAAAGTAGGTTATTAGCTAAAAAAATATTAGTCTCTATTTTTTTCCATGAAATGGTTCAATTCATATACAATGAGTCATGGTTTGCCTTTTAATTCAGATTAGATTGATGTGCCAAGCTACTGATTGTTTAAAGCTATAACCTTAATTGATGTATTATTTTTGTGTGGATGACAGCTTGTAGATGTGAAAATTAAATAGAAGGAGGTAGGGGATATTGATCAGATTTTATTGAATGATTTTTTCATTTGTAGGTGAAATAACAACACTTCCCCAACCAGGACTTGATGTGGCACTGTAGTCAAGATACAGCTCTGTCATGAAATTCCCCTCTTGCTTCTTCCTTGCTATAAAATTTATGACTACACAATCTCTTTTGCTTCGGCAAATGAGGATGGTTATCCAAAGCTATTCCTCTTCTTTCATTTAATGCGCTTGTTTCAAATGTGCATGACTCTGGACTGTGATTTAGAAGGCTCTATAGCTGTGAAATTTGAAGATGGCAAGGCAATCGGAGAGAGAAAACATTAACTAATAATTGTTATCTTTTTGTATGGATATAGAATTTGATTGAAAATGTAGGTCGTTAATGTTATATATTATGCATTTTGGATGGGTTTGTTTTTTAACAGCAAAATAGAGGAAAATTTTAAAATTACTGACAGGTGGAAAAGCAATTCCTAGTAGGGAGTTAACTTTGTCCTAGGAAAGGAGAGGAACTACACGATTGTGACAGCATTACATGTAAATGTGTTCCTAGCTGCCTACCTACGTTGTAGCCACAATATTTGTGTAAATACCAGGTGAGTAAACAGAGTAATTTTATAAACAAATTCTGAGGGGGTAGGTCACTATTGTGAAAATATATTTGTTGGTTTAAGAAAGTTCACACATATAAATCAGTTCCAAAAACCTGACCTATGGCTTTTATTTATTTGGTTGCTATAAAAATATGTCACACTTACAAAAGTTTATAATAACCGATGCTTCATGCATAACATACAATGTTTGGTATTCCCTACATGGCAAAGGAGTCTGTGGAAAATTATCTTACTGATCAGTGTTGAAAGTAAATCTTAATTAAAATTATCCAATTAAATATCAACCTAAATTTGAATGATAGAATAATCAGAATGCCCTACATAAATATAATTTTATATAGTGTCACTAATGCAAAGGTTTGTAAGCATTCACAAATGCTAATAAATTAGTCTAATTAATGTCTACTTGTAGATAACATATGTTATATTATAACCATTTAATGAAGTATCAGATCTGATCCTACTAGGTGCAGGCCAGACATGGAAAATAATCTTTGATTCCATAAAGGTGACTTGGTTGAACTAAGCTGCTCGATCTACATAGTGCAGATTATTCTTTTCAACAGACTTTCTATGCCATAACCCTGGACAAAGTGATGGAAAAACCCCATAATATAATTCTATATATACCTTTGAATTTAGAGGCAAATCAAACTAGTAGAAGCCTTATAACAAATCTAAATTCATTTTCATATTACAATGTGGGGGCATTTTCAATATCTGCTGAAATTTCCACAAGCACAAGTCAAAGTGAAAAATAGACAGCCACTCCACATGATCAGAAAGGATCAAGAAAAAAAAACCTCAGAAAGGGAGTTGATAGGAATTAATTTAGCTGAAATTCTTATATTTTTATAAGTTATATCCCCTCTTCTGCAGGCTTAATCAGGAATGGAATCTGCTGACTCCCTACAGAATATTGGAGTGCAATTGGAAAAATAACACAAAAAATAATCTCATAACCTTCTGTAAATGAGTCTATACAAATACAAAAGTAGTCTATAATAATTTATTTCTGATTTTCCTATTGTACTATTTTTGCCAGTTGATGCATATACAAAACCTGTGTGAAACTTACAGATAAATATTTTAATATTCTGTTCTAAATATTAAAAGCATACTCCAATTTAATGTGCATCCTAAAAACCATAATTCACCTTTGAATCTGCCATATTATTCAATGAACTACTGAACCTGTATGAACTTTGGTACGAAATATAGCAACACAGCAAATAATGCCTTTACTCAACTAATAATTATAAGTGCAGAATGA